>JAOYMU010000263.1:3648983-3663837 GCA_025802295.1 Psammodynastes pulverulentus | reverse complement strand
TTTATCACACTCTCTGTCTGTAGATAGTAATAGAAGAAGAGTTAACCCATTGCGTATCTGGATACCATCACTTCACACAGGAGAATAGGAGGGTACAACGTAACATCTGTATTGTCACTCTACATCAAATGCAGCTTTTCCCAGGATAACCTTCAGGGAGCTATGAAATCCTAGGAAAAGAGAACTACTCTCCTGAATATAAGAAAGATGTTTTGTAAGTACCTCTGTGCATTCTCACGTACCTATGGAGATTCTCAGTCATCCAGGTCACAGTTGTCGCAAAGGTGCTTTTTCAAAAGGCAACTGGACTTTCTTAGGTTTTCTTTCTCTTGAAGATGTTTCACTTCAAAAAGCTTCTTCAGAACTGAAGAAGTTTCTTGGATGAGAAGCAAAACATCTTCAAGGAAAAAAACTAAAAACAAAAGCCAGTTGTCTTTTGAAAAGCACCTTTTGGACTCTAAAGTACCCTTTTGCTTTTGAAACTAAACAATTGCATAGCTGTAGCATATCCAATCTCCCTCTCACTGTTTTTTGTCTTAAATCATTTGTCAGATTTATCATCTTGTCTACAGCACTTGATTCCTTATCTTCTGATTCTAATTTTTCATCAATCACTTTAGATTAAAAGAATTGCCTTCCTCCACTCCTTTTTTGTTGGTGTGGAAGTTCTTTGGTGTTTATTGTGTACAGTACACCTATACACAAATGCTGTTCATCAACTGCACAGGTAAGCTCACTTGTGCTTCCCTGTTTGCATATCTAGTGCCCATGTGTTGATGTAAATAGGATGATCTGCATCAGAGTAGACAGTTATTATCCACAGATAATACTACAGCACTATAGACTTTAGTGCAATAAGTGCATACAGTTAAGTTAATTACCAAATTGTTATAATTTTTTTTATAAGAAACAAAAGCTGTTGTGGCTTGAAAGGTTTTCAGTGTCATTTCCCCCTTAATTTAAATTTAAAATCCTGCTAGTGTTGTGGGCATCTAGAAACATTCCACTGCTATATTTAATAAAAATATTTAAATTTGCCCATTAAATAACAGGGAGAAAAGAGGTGGGCAATTGTTAACAAGTCAATTGCAGATTGGACTGCTCATGCAGTCAATATCTACATTAGTAGGGCTATTGATGACTCTGCTTAAAAGTTTTGCCTATCATCTTCCAAAAATAGTGTGACTTTTGTTGAGAGAATAAGCTGATATTAAATGCATGTTATACGAAGATAAAACTTGCCCAAACTCTTAGCTTTGTCTAAGATATACGGGTAGTCCTCGACTTATCACTACAACTGGGACCAGAATTTCCATTGCTAAGCAAGGCCATTGTTAAGTGAGTCACACCTGATTTTATAAACTACTTTGCCATGGTTATTAAGCAAATTATTGCAGTTGTTAAGTGAATCACACAGAGTAGTGCGGTGGCCTAGGGGTGGACCTCTCGCCTCACAAACAGGAGGCTGTGAGTTCGATCCTAGGTAGAGGCAGATATTTCTGTCTCTGGGCACACTGAGAATATATCTGCTGAACAAAACTCCGCTTTGGTGACAGGAAGGGCATCTAGCCATTAAAACACTCTGCTAGCTCAATTCAGTTGCCCAGACTCCACCCCGCAAGGAATTATGTTAAATGAAGATGATGAAGTTAAGTGAATCACAGTCTCATTACACAAATCTGGCTTCCTACATTGATTTTCCTTTTTCAAAGCCACCTGTGAAGGTCACAAATGGTCCTGGGATGCTGCAGCCATCGTAAATACATGCTTGAATTTTGATCAGATGACAGCAAGAATGCTGCGAAGGTTGTAAGAGTGAGGACCAGTTGTAAATTACTTTTTTCAGCACCGTTGTAATTTTAACAGTCACTAAACAAATGACTGTAAGTGAAGGACTATCTCTACTTATGGTTCAATAGAATATTCCTAGCATGATGCAGCCTTTTCCCACAATAGATGATTAGATTAGACTGCTTGTAGACCCATGTGTGTATATAGATCTCTGAGCCATACTTCAAAGGAATGCTTTGCTTTGATATAGTTCCTTAAAACTGGTTCATAATGCAACCTGGCCCTTTTGCTTCTGTGAGTGACATAAATGTATGGTTGTGCATTTGCACAAACGCCCCCTACAGTTTTAGTGAATACTGCTGGAGAAACCTGAGAGAAACTGCATAGCAGCAACGTCAACTTTCTTTTTAGTTGAGTGAAAGTGCTGGTAGATAAAGCTGAACAGCACGTCCTTGCAGCAGTGAACTCCGAGGTTTGGTGGGTGCTACTATGCTCTGCTGGACCATCTCCGCAGATTAACAAAAACAGCACATACACCACAACACTGGCATGTCTGGCTATGTAGGCTTTTTGACATCCTGCTCTTAGATTCATTTAAAAGGTCAAAAGAGATTAACAAGGTATCTTTCTGGCTAGTATTATTTCAGACAAACCAGTAGATGTCAGGGACTGAACGCAGGACCACCATATCCAACACAAGTGCTCTATCATAGAAAGACAACAGACAGGAGTCTTCTCTGTGATAGTTTCTTGGGCTCTGGAAATCTTTATTGAGATGCAACATTGCAGATCATAAGTTTCTGATCAGGTTTTTAAATGCATGCTCTTTCAGACCAGCTTCTAATGATACTAAGTTAAAAGGACTATTTTTTAAAAAAATGTTTTAATATTGTTTGTTTCTTAAAATCTATGAAGCTGTTTTATTTAACCCATATTTAGAACTGTTATAGGGTTTTCTAATCATAGACAAGGCTTCCTGAGGGTAGATCGGCAGCCAAGAGGTGTCATCATAGTCTGCAGCTCTATGATCTATCGAAGATGGATTTTTGCTGCAAATTTGTAAGAGCTTTAGAATGAAAGTAGGATGTGAACCTTGAGAATTGCTCAGTCTGCATTCATGTCACTAGACTGTGATTTCCAGCAGTGCTTTATGGCAGGTAAGCAAATAACCCCCTTCCTTAAAGTGATTATTTAGAAAAGTCTGCTTTAAAAGGGCTGGTTCATCCCACTTTGGAAGAGTACCTTGTTTTAGCCTTAGGTGATACAATGGAGACTGTAGGAAAACAGGTGCATCTCATATTGTGTCATCGAGCAATAAATTCTGTAATTATAGGTCATGAAGTACAGCTCTCCTTTGAAGTTGGTTATTGTTGCTGTTGCAGTGGATACAATTTGGCTGAGATATCAAATAAAGATAGGAGTTCAAATTTAATTAAAGAAGCCAAGCATTTATCTGGGGATTTTATAACTTGAGCCAAAAGGTTGTTTCGATCTATAGAACTTGCAGAGGATGCAGTACAGAAGGCAGCACCTTTGTAGTATATGAAGGCCTCAAATTTCTAAAAAATAATTGCTTGCAAAGGTAAGAATGCTAGCGAACTGCTTTTCATTTCTAAAAAGTGCATAGATCTTTCAGATAAAGACATTTCAGTATTATTATTGTTCTGTGTGGCTCTCCCTGCACCTGTTCTTTTTCTAATTAAAATGAGTTTTAAAAAAAATTAAACAATTTGCTTTGTTGATAAAAGATATGTTTTAAGTGATGGTTGTTGCGGGTGGGCACAGCTTTAAAGAGCAGAAGTGAGATTGGGGTACACCCTCACCACATTCCTCACATGGGTAGTGAGAATTTAATCCCACTGAATTTATATTTATCCCAATCAGTTCTGCTCTTTAAAGCTGCATCCAGGATTGCAGGATTTGTCCTAAAAAGGCAGCTGTGACATATGATAGAAGCTCCACTTGTTTTGTATTTTTAGAAGAGTTCAGCCTTGCCATCACGGCTGCCATCTTAACATTTTGGAACACAGCTTGTGGACACATCTGAAAGTAATGTAATAATTCAATAAAAATATTCTATAAAATAAAAAAAATCTGGCAAAGGTAGCAAAAATTAGTAGGTTAAAATAATCTATTTTCAATACTATGGAATTAAGACAGTTTGCTTGTTCTTGACATTTTGGAACAAATATATAAGAATGGTAATATAATAGAAAACAAAATCTTCCAAGCATATCTGCTGTGTTTAGAATGTCTTTTCTCTCACTTCCTTAGCACAACAGAGACATGTCGAGTTAGCATCTCCACTTTGGAGGAATCACAGGGAGTCACAGGAGTCACAGGGAGGAAGGGGTCAAGCTATTTTCTAAAGCATCCATAGGCCAGACAAGGAATAATGGATGGAAACTGAACAAGGAGAGATTTAACCTGGAAACAAGGAGAAACTTTCTGACAGTGAGAACAACCAATGGAACAGCTTGCCCCCGGAAATTGTGGGAGCATCATCACTTGAGACTTTCAAGAAGAGATTGGACTGCCACTTGTCAGAAATGGCGTAGGGTCTCCTGCTTGTGCGGGGGGTTAGACTAGATGACCAACAAGGTCCCTTTCAACTCTGATTATCTGTTATCTGTTAAGGACAGGATATCTGAAAAGAATGCACCAGTTTGTGAAAGAATATCATCCAGAATCAGAAATAACAGAACAGAGGGTAGCAGATCACCATTGATTTATAATATGAAATAAAATATTTACAGAAGCAGAATTGGAAGAAGTGCAAAGTTCTACCCAGGGCAAAGAAATCAAAGCCTTGCCATAAGTAGCTCAGAGTCTCCTCAGGCAAACCTGGGGGAGCCAACAGTAGAGCACAGATCCTGAATCCTTTCATTCCCAAACCAGGCAACCTCTCCTCTGTCTTCTCTCAGAAAGCACTGAGCTCTCTAACCAAGAAAGAAGAATTGAAACAAAAATATGTGAACATCTAGAACAGCAGAAAAACAACAGAATAAGGCTGTCTGCATTGAAGCTTGTTCCAAAGAAACAACTAGCACAAGTATTTTTAGATGCCAATGCTGTAATATAAAATATAAGTAACAGCTCACTGTAAGAAACAGACCAATGAATATACAGCAGGCTTGCAGTTATAACTGAATACCTGGGTGTGCAATCAATTACAAAAGGCCACACTGCTTAGATCCACATATATAAAGCCAATACATTAGGACATCCTAGATTCTCAGTTTCAATGAAGGCCAACACCAGCTAAAGAATAGGTAGCTGTGATTTCACATGGTTATGTAGCGTATATTATAATTTTTCAATCAATTAACTGCACTATGAAGACTGCTTAATCAAAATGGTTATGCACTATAGTCTATCAAGCTACTATGGACCATAATCTACCAGATTGGCCTAGTGCAGATTGGTAAATTTATTTTTTTCAGCTTCTCAGTCTATGGCTGAATGAACGCAACTGACCAAAGTCAACTAGTTGGCTAGCTAATGTTCATACTGAAGGAAGGATAAAATTCACAGTCTGCCAGCTTCTAATCCAGTGTCATTAACTACTATATTATAGGAAGAGCAGTGATGGTGCAGTGGTTAGAATGCAGTGTCTGCCAACTGCCAGCAGTTCAAGCCTGACCAGCTCAAGGTTGACTCAGCCTTCTATCCTTCTGAGATCAGTAAAATGAGGACCCAGATTGTTGGGGACAATATACTGATTCTGTAAACTGCTACGGCAGGTGTGTAAGGTACTATGAAGTGGTATATAAGTCTAAGTGCTATTGCTATACTGCTGCATTAACCACTATCTTTCAAAGCTTAAATTATTCACTAGTAAGTCACTTGATTAAAGAGGAAGGTTTTGAGAAATACAAAAAGGAAGACAGCTTTTCAAAAGATAAGTACAATGCAAAAGTGGTTAATAATATACTTGAATTCAACACATTGTTTGATGGAAACAGGCAAATACCCATTAGAAATGAAACTGGAATAATAAAATGTACATATCTTTGAAAATTATGTGTAGCTGTACAAGATTTTTATGCTTTGACTGCCCCTCCTGAACTTCCATCTAAAGAGGTTCATCATTGCAGGTTAAAAAGGAATGAAAAATGTTGTTTACTTGAAGAGACCGTCCCCTCAGTGACCCCATCAGAGCTGACAAATGTCACCTTCTATCAGAATCACAGCTGTGATACAAAGCAGATGTCCTAACAACAAACAGAAGAAATTAGAAGTATGTACAGTATGTACAGTATGTATGTATATATGTATGTATGTATGTATGTATGTATGTATGTATGTATGTATGCATGCATGCATGCATGCATATGTATATATGAATGAAATAAATAGGAAAGTTAGACATTTTTCTTATAAACAAGGATAATATTTTTGCTGAAACAATAATGCTGTGCTTGAATACAGACATATATAGTGAGAGAATAAATTCTGCATTCCTTTGGCAACAGGTACAAATTGCATTCAAATCAGATTCAAGTGATCTTGAGATGTAACTACATTTGAAGACAATTAATCATAGTTAATATATTGTAATTTTTATTATTATTTTAAATCTTGCTGACATTCATTTTGTTCTTCTCAATAATCTTTGTTTTCTGAACAGATAACTTAGATTAGGTTATGACACAGACATAGAAATATTATTTTAACAAAAAAAATATTTTATAAATGGACAGGGACTTTTTTTGTAAGAAATCAAAGGTTTTCTGTGGCAATAGAGGCAGTTTGCACTAGCATGACAAAAGCATCAGTAGTGATGTAAACAGATTTTTTTTCATTTAAGGAATATATATGTGGAAATTAATAGCATTATTTAGCGCTTTGAAACTCTTGGAGGATTAACTGTTATTTCTTCATTTGCCCTATCAAAACATGTAAAATTAGTGGGCTTCATGTGTTCCCAGATACACTGTTTGCCTACTCCTTTTTATAACTATATTCACAGATTCAGTCTAAAACACAGGTGTCAAACTCACAGCATCATGTTGCCATCATGTGACGTATTGTGACATTTTTTCCCTTTCGTGGAGCTGGGGTAGACATAGCCTCCATGTGATGCATCCAGCCCACAGGCCACCATTTTCACACCCCACGTCTAAAGGGAGATGTGAAGAATAAGAAATCACACCCACACTGGTCTTGCCCCAGATGTCCCTATGAATGCTTACACAAGTTACTTCTCTTTTCCTAATCTTGCCATATTGAATTTCTAGTTCACAACTGGATCTATTCATGTTCATTTGAATACAAGAGAATTTTCCATGAGATCAAAAATTTGAGTTTATCAAGATCTGAATGTGATGTTCCACATGACAAGATTGGGGGTACTTTAAAAAGATATTTCTGACATGATGACCTCCTGGTATATCTCTAAATTTCCTAAGGCAGGGGTGTCAAACTAAAGCCATCACAGCAGTGTCACGTGATGAATCAGGACTTTTCCACCCTTTGTTAAACCAGGCATGGGCGTGGCCAGCATGTGACACATCCAGCCTAGAGGCGGGGAGTTTGACAGCCCTGCCCTAAGAAGTTGGATTTAAAAGCTGGATTGCTTCAATTACAATATTACTTTCCAAGTTACAGTAAAAATAACCAAATGATGCAGTTTTAGGATTGCAATCCACAGTGTTGGTACGATAGATGTCACATGATAAACCTGCTTATGTAAAGCAGTTTCTTCTTCTAATTCAAGAAAAGCCTTTTCAGAAATTCATTTCCCAACTAGTACCTTGCTTGGTATTGGAGGATATGTGATAAGGTCCACTCTAACCAACAGATGCATATGGAAATATGTGAATAGATCTATGTATCTGTTCTCTTCACATGAAAAACAAAGTAAGGAGTGGAGAATGACTATTTTCATTGGTGTGTGTACCTGAAAAGATCAAGAATAATGATCTCTACTTAGAATAGTATTAGATTATTTTTTATAACTATTGTTTTGTATACTAATTAAATATTTATTTGTTCAAGCGCTTTGGTCATTTGCATTTGCTTAAATAGAAATGTTTTCCATGTTAGGATGGAATGTTAGATTAGAAACAGAATTATGTCAGTAAAATTGTTTTCCTGAGACCATTCACCATTTATGTCACTGTTCAATAAGATGTAATATTATTCTCAAGATAATATGGTTTAGTTGCTTAGCAACAGGTTCCACATATGTGACAAAGTCCTTGGCTAATTTGGATATGGGTTAAAAAATGTTGTTAGCAACTACAAAAAGGTAGTTGTGTTATTATTTGAGACCAGGTGGGAAGTAATAATTGTTTTTATATACAATTATCTTTTGCCACTTGTACATATGATGTGGAGTTAGTTAAAGATTTGGCCTGATACCCAAGAGGTCTATTGATTCTTACAGGGGCAATACTTCACATTGTGAAGGTGACACAATGACACAGCTTAAAGACATTATGTAGGTTTCTTCTACTTATTATGATGGAAAATCAAAATTCCAGCTGGAAGGATACTCAGTGGGAAATGAAGTATTATACTGAAGAACTAATACGAAACAGATGGAATTTCTTCTTCAACATCTGGATTCTTCTTATACAAATGATAATGTTGTATGGTATCTAGAGGAGTACAGATTGGCTCTATTATGATATTTGAAAGTCCATTAGATTTTCATCATGGTTTTTTATCAAAGGCAAAGATAAGAACAGTTACATACAGTAAGATTGGGAAAGGGAAAATAATTTTATAATCCTGTTAACTGTTAGTAGCTATTGTGGAAAAAATGATCAGTAAATTCTATAGGCTAGAATTTTATTAGGCCAATTGTTTCATAATACTTTTCTCGAATACATTTTGAAAGATGTGATCTGTGTCAGCTTTGGAAGCCATGTTTTATTCAGAGGCTTCCCTGCTGCCACATTTTAGTGCATGGGAAATTGGAAGGGGGGGATTTCATAGAGTGGGAAAGGTTTAGTCATAACATCATTCTTCTTCTAAGTGAAGGACAAGTCAATTTGCACCTCCAGGGAGGAGTCGCAGGGATGTCTCCTGTTGGGACGATTGGTGATTGGACCATATGATGGACTGGTGGGTGCAGAGGGTTAGATTTGAATTTTGAACATACCTGTCTTGGAGTTTATTGGTTTGGAGATTGTTAATTGGAACGCTGACACCCTGTGTATTTCATAATGCAAAATAATCTAGTTCATTTCATAAATCAAAATTTTAGAAGGAAGTATAACAATGAAGATCAGGACGTGGTGGTTCAGTGGCTAAGATGCTGAGCTTGTCTATTGAAAGGTTGGCAGTTCAGCGGTTCAAATCCCTAGTGCCGCATAACGGGGTGAACTCCTATTACTTGTCGCAGCTTCTGCCAACCTAGCAGTTTGCAAGCACATAAAAAATGCAAGTAGAAAAATAGGAACCACCTTTGGTGGGAAAGTAACAGCATTCTGTGTGCCTTTGGCATTTAGTCATGCCAGCCACATGATTACGGAGACATCTTCAAACAGCGCTGGCTCTTTGGCTTTGAAATGGAGATGAGCGCTGCCCCCTAGAGTCGGGAATGACTAGCACATATGTGTGAGAAGAACCTTTACCTTTTATAACAATGAAGCACAGGGAAGAGAAAGAAAATAATAATAATAACAACAGCAAGTAGCTGCTGGGCCCATTATCTGCTACCCATGTTTACTAGTCACCTGGAATTCAATAAATATTCAAACTTTGATTCTTGTGGTTTGCATCTAGCTGTCCTTTCTTTGGTGAGAGAGGTTTATTCCCCCAAGCTTAAAACTTTGAATATGTGCTCTAGCAGGGTTGCACAATTTATGAAATTTGCTGTTGCATTGGGAAGGCTTTCCATTTTGGAAGCAAGAATGTGGACAACATGATTGGAAAAGTCTGGCCAACCACCTGTTTCCTTCAACTTTGCTACTTGCAAATTATGAAATCAAATAGGAAGAAGAGGGAGAATATAAATTTCTCCTCTCTGGAGGGAGTAATGTTAATTTAGAAAAAAAATCATTTCAAGCTTTCTCCTGGAAAAAAAATCATGATAACTATAGACTGATGGTTAAACCTTCCTTTTTCTCAAGTGCATGATAGCGGAACCAGATCATTTTGGAAGAAGCTGTTTTTCTAGATTTACTTCAGTTGAACTAGTTATGATTTGGCCACTAAAACTGTTTTGATTATCTTGTGGGATGACCTTTGCCGGGAGAGGGAAAAAGAAGTGTGATCTTTCTAATTCTGCTTTATGTTCCAGGGGCTCATGATGCTATCAACTGTACTATTGTTTGAAAGGTCAACTATATTGCATATTTATTTATGCAATATTTTCAATTGATTTGTATCACTGCCTACCTCGCAATAAAATAGCTAAAAAGGCTAAATAAAATACACACACTACTAAAAAAGCAGCCAGATTTAGAAACAAATGTTGACACAACTAAGAGGCAGCCTCTGATATACAGTTAGGCTTTGAGCATAAGTATAAACTCAAGTTTTCAAGACCTTGTGAAAAGCCAGATGGGTTGGAACTGGTCTGACCTCCGGAGGGATGATGTTCTAGAGAGCAAGCAGGGAAACATAAAAGGCCCTTCTTCTGGGCCCTGCCTGCTGAAATTCCTTAGATGAAAAGCATTATCCTCTTGCCAAATTGTGTAGAATGGATAAAAACAATTAGGAAGTAACAGTCCTGTACATTACCTAATCCCAAGCTATGAAAGGTCTCTAAAAAGTAGTAATGTGTTTGCATTGCAACACAAACTAGTATCCAGTCCAGGTCACAGAGAAGGGTGTCTCGTATGTCAAATAATTGGCATCATTGACTGCCTGCAGTACTGCATTCTGTATCAGCTGAAGCTTCCAAATAATCTACAAGGGCAGCCCCATGTAGAATGCATTGCAATAGTTCAGTCTGGAGATCACCAGATCATGAGTGGCTATGAGTTGTTGGAAAGCAACTGCCCCAATCCGGAAAAAGAATTAGTCTGGAATCGTTACATAAGCACAAGAGGGCAATGTTTTACACCCCCCTCCCCAAATTTGTTGGATTTTATCAAGCCTTTCTGAGGGGCAAGCTGCCAGTCTGGGAAGATTCCGTGAAATAGGCATTGAACAATAAAGTAGATAATTTGTACTCTACTTATGTGAGTCTGGTTATTTGTTCCTAATAGAAGAAAATCCTCTTATCAAAGAGCAGGCACAATTGATGCACCATCCAAAATTCTGGAAAGGCTCTCCTAGTCATGGCTGTTACCTGCTTTTTAAGCAGGAGCTGTCAGTCCAAGAGAACTCTAGATTGTGTACTGGTTCTGTCTCAGGCAGTGCCACCTCATCTAGGACCAAAGATGAAAGGTCCCCAGAATCAGGAGCTCCAAAACCCCAAATAACTCAGTCTTGCTTGGGTTGAGCTGAAGTCTGTTGAAACCCATCCAGCCTCACTCCTACCCCAAGCTCCCACCTCAAACTCCAGGACTGAGGGAGAACTTATGGTATCAGTGAAGTAACTTGGGTTGAAGATATAAAACTGAGTGGATGCCGATCTTATTAAATCATTGAATGACCTCATCTAGTGGCTTCATGTAGATGTTAAGCAGAAGGGAGAAAGGATTGAATGCTGTGAAATTCTTAAAAGGAGGGGCTGTGGATTGGATCTCTCCCCAGCCCATCAACCCAATCGGAATTGATCCTGGATGAAGGAACAGACCAATATCACTTAGTGTCATCTGCCTCTAATTACTGAAGCAGATCAGGAAGATACCATGTATGATAGTGTGGAAGGCTGCTGAGAGGTGAAGAAGAGATAGGATAGACTCACTACCCTCATCCTGCTCCCATTAGAAGTCAATGCCACCTCAGTCCCATTCCTGTGCCTGCCAGCAGTGGCATTTGAAGATTTCTGTCATCCCAACTTTTTTAAAATAAACAAATAAATATTTATTTATTTTAATTTTGCCACTTTTTAATTATTGATTTCATTTATATAAATAATAAATAAATATTATTTATTTATTTATTGAATTTTTGAAACCACCCATCTACCTCACAGAATGTTATTTAACATCCAAGCAAAAGTGCTGGCTAAGGCTGCCTAAAGTTTCAGAATGCCATCAGAGCCTGAGAATTGGATACTGCTCACATCCTCTCAGTGTTATATCAATTACACTGTCTTCCACTTCTTTTCCAGTTGAATTTAAAATACTGCAATTTACTGACAAATAGAATTTGAAAGAACACACTTCCTTATATATTCATATCTGTCTGGCTGTCTGGCGCTCATCTACCTATCTAGTATCTATCTATCATCTCCTAACATTTTAATTTAGTGTCCCCATAAGCTATGGGAGCAGGTCTTCTCAGTGGTGGCACTCAACACTATTCTGAGAGACACGTTTCATCTGTTCTATTGTCTTTTCAACATGAGGTAACCAATCTTTTATTCTCTCAGACATTTTCATTTTAATCTCTGCATGTGTATGTCTATGAAGTTGCCTAATTACTTTTCTCCCTGCGGTTTTAATTTCAGTTCCTTATCTGCTTTTCCAACTCCTTTTAACAGATTATTTTTAAGCTATGTTTAAACTGCTTTAGGATTTCTTCATGCACTGGTTCTTGAGTTAGTTATTGAGATGCATTATTTGAAAAAAAAATTAATTTGGGGATTTTGGGGTTGAAATGAAGCTTATCTATTTCCAACGCAATATATAAAATATTTATCAAGTAATTCAACTTTTTCATACATTCTAACTGCAATTTATGGGAAGAGAGAGAGAGAGAGAGAGACAGAGGCAGAGAGATTATTCCACAATATTTTGAACACCAAAAGAGACTGTAGCTTGCCTTGAATCACAAGCATAGCATTGGGCAAAAAGTTAGATGAATTTCAGAGGTTCCTTGGGAAACTAGAAACTGGAAAATGTTTTCCACTGAGTGTTCAGATAAATAAAGAGCAGTTGGTTCCAGAAAACAGATGCTGCCTATTTGACCAAATGATACTTTGTGGAATTATTGTTGCACCAAACGCTAAAATCTTCCTATTACTCCCTGTGAAATTTATCTTGCCAATAGAACGAAAACTTCAGAATTAAAACCACAGCATTCCTTCCCGTTCTGTTATAAAGAGCTCTCTGAAAATATTTACTCAAACACTGTTTGTCTTAGATGCATTATCTGTAAAAATGTGCATGTCACAATATATTAATCCATTTTCCTCTAAACTCATAAGAACTTTTTGAGAAGTGCCCTTTGTAAAAGTATATTACATCATTATTAAACCACAGGTGGCTCAGGGTTTTATGATCACTTGGTATAACAGAGTTCTGAAGAAATAGCTTTACCGCTTACAAAATGATGAAATTAAGAATTCCAGATTTTCCAGAAAATGCCATTTTGCAATTCTCATCTGACATATACTGCTGGGGCTGCTGTGTAAATCTTCAGCAGCAAATGGAGAAAAGAAGAAAGGAAAATAAAAAAAGACCCATCAACCTGTTTCCTTGGGTTTTTTTGTTCTCCTTTGTTAAGGAGCTAGTAAAGTAGCTTTTATATTATTTAGCCTGAATTAAGATTCCTTCCCTTTTTTATTTATTTATTTTTATTTATTTATTTTTGTCAAGCATATATGAGAAAAAGTATAAGTATGAACATAACATATAAACATAAGTATGAGTAAGTATGAATAAAAAGAAAACATTAGGACAGGGATGGAATACCATTAAAACCAGTGAGTAAACTACAACTAACTAGCTAACTAGTGAGAGAGAGAGAGAGAGAGAGAGAGAGAGAGAGAGAGAGAGAGAGGGAGAGAGAGAGAGAGAGAGACAGAGAGCGAGAGAGAGAGAGAGAGAGAGAGAGAGAGAGAGAGAGAGAGATAGAGATATAGAGAGAGAGAGAGAGAGAGAGAGAGAGAGAGAGAGAGAGAGAGAGAGAGAGTTCAGAGGCAGCTTCTGAGAAGGTTTAACTCTGACTGATCTCCTGCCCCAACATGGACACAATTTTAACTGGAAGAGTCTCTCATACTGAATCCAACCCATGGTCAAAATAATTCAAACAAAAGCCTTTACAACATTCTCAGCGATCTCCAATATAAAACACATTTCTCCCCAAATGGAAAAATGAGTCCCAAGGCTGGCCCACAAAGCAGAAGAAACCAGTAGATGGAACCAGAGCAAATTTAACTGATGCAGCAGCACTGGGAATATTCAAAACCTATGGACAGTGGTTGTTGTAAAGGTTAGAATAAAATCAAGAAAAGCCCTGCCATACAGCAGAATTAACTGCCCCCTTTCAAGCAACATTATGAGCTGTAAGGGGTGGGATATATGAAGAGAAGAAGTAGTAACCAAAAGGTGCAGAAACAGTTTTTAAAATGTTGGCCACAATGGGAGTTAGGATCCCCTTGGACTCCAAACTTTCCCTTTAGTCTTTCAAGATGTGCAACTCCTTCAATATCTTCTTTGTTTTTTTTCCTTACGAATGAAAGGTTGCCATTCATTAGAGGTAGTCCTTGACTTACGACTACAACTGAGCCCAAAATGTTTGCTGCTCACGGAGACAGTGGTTAAGTGAGTTTGCCCCCATTTTGTCACCTTTCTTGTCACATTCGTTTAAGCAAATCACTGCAGCTGTTAAGTTAGAAGCACAGCTGGTAGGTGAATCTGGCTTCCCTGTTGACTTTCATGGCCACAAGTTCGCAAAAGTGACCCCAGGACACTGCAACTGTCGTAAATATGAGTCAGTTGCCAAATCTCCGAATTTTGATCAGATAATCATAGGTCAGGGGTCTGCAACCTGCAGTTCTGGAGCCACATGCGACTCTTTCGGCCCTCTGCTACAGCTCCCTCTTGGCTGATCCCACCACTGGTTGGCCCCTCCCCTCCCCATCACTCCTTGCCTGACTTGAGAAGGTAATGGTAATGGTGGGGGATGGAGACTCGCTCTATTTTCCAGAGCAGGAAGTGACTGGGTGGGGTAAGTGACATCAAGTTGGCCATGCCCACTCAGTCACACCGGTTGTTAAATTATTGGCTCCTGGTGTTTTCTTTTCTGTGAGAAATGGGCCCAAATGGCT
>JAOYMU010000263.1:3546429-3559191 GCA_025802295.1 Psammodynastes pulverulentus | reverse complement strand
CAACTGGAGTTGATTGCCCTCCTCCACCGAACCCCTGGGACTGTCTCACCAAATCCCTGGGGTTCAATCGAACCCCGGTTGGGAACCACTGCTCTAGAGAAAAATAGCCAATCTTCATTCTCTTCTTCTGATGGAGATTGCTCAGAGAATAATCTCAACCTTAACTCTAATTTGAATTCAGTTAACTTGGATCATCTACTGAATATGATGACTGTGGCAGATACATGATAGTCAAAATATGTTTGCAATATTTTTAAATAAATTATATATTAAATATTATTGAAACCCTTTTTGTGTAATATACTTATTACTTATAAGTACTTATACTTATTGCTTATACTTATATCTAAGTATAAATCACCATATTGATTCTGGGATATGTAAATAATAAATTCACATTTTGAATCAAGTATTTTAGGACTAGTACCCATTTTCTCTGTGTAATCCTGTCCCTGACAAACTATTTAGCCTTGTCTCATGCATTTTCAAAAGTACCTTAACATCTTTTTTAAAAAAAATCCAAGACATTTAATTGAACATGTAATTGGCCCCTTATATGTCCTTATCAGAGGGTTCTTTCTTAAAAGAATTTAATAAACTTATCCATTAGTGGGAATGCTTATCAAAGCCTGTGCTAAGCCACAAAGTACTGAAGCTTTGGAGGAGTAGAAGGAGGAAATAGAAGCATTTGTAGCTGCCCATTTATTTGGTTATATTGAGAGGGATTTAATTTAGATCAGATCACTCAAATAGTTGCCCTAAAATTTTCCTACAGTCTTAGGGTTATCACAGAGAGTTGGAGCTGACCTAGCCTCTTCATGCCACTTTTAGAGGTTTTCTGAAGGTTTTTGTTTTTTTATTTTTGAAGGTTAAGATTTCCATAAACAGTTGCCTACTCTCCAAGACTAGATTTTAGTTTCAGAATTTGGAAAAATAACCTTGAACAAATATGTTCAGTGCTATATCTGGCCATAATTTGATGGGTTGCTCTCCTAACCACACAGAATTAATATTCTAAAAATGTACTGATTTTCTCTTGAGAAAGAAACTCTTGTTCGACTTATCAAAAAGGGCACTCCAAATAAATGGCTGGAGTAAACTGATGGGGCCATCTAAAAAAGAATCTACTAACTTCAGGAATCTCCATATCAAAATCTGCACAATGAAGTATATATTTGATAAACGTGTAACAATATAATTCTACTTATTTACAAACACTGAATATGAAAATGTATAGATTCATAGTAATGGTGTTATTTCAGAAGTTTAATCAAATAACAAGCATAACTTTATAGTAAAAATATAGTAATACCCACCAAGAGGAACATTACTTGTAAAAAAAATGCAAATTCTCCAGCTTTTTTAAACATACAAGATGGACCACATAAAGTAAACTGTACATTAAGATCTGTCATTTTATATAGATCAGATTTAGCCTGATTGATGCATTTTTATATTTAGGTTTAGAATTATGACAATTGTGTCCTGAAATACTTAGGCTTTTTTTTCCTAAAATTTCTTGCATATTTTATCTTGAAGGAAAATCCTTAGCTTAAGTTGCTTCTGAATGCTTTCCAGGCCTTTTGAATGATAGAAATGTACTACCATCTTATTCATATGCCTGGAAGGCTTGTCTTCCTTTTTTTCCTTTTCTTTTTATGATTTTCTTCAAGTAGTTTGCTGTTGCCTTTGCCCGATCAGTAAATAACTTAGCTTTTTATCATTTCTATTTTTATTTCTGAAGAAACTCTGAGTTTAGTTCTACTGACTTCAAGGACACACTTTCTCAGCTTAAATTCAATTTGGATCTATCACTCACAACTCACTCATGGTATTTCAACCTACTATTCCTAAAGAATAATGCATGCAAATTCAAAAGAAAGTATTCTCAACCCACCTTCATGGTGTATACATTATAATTCTGTGCTTCTTTGTACCATAATAGAAACATGAAGAACTACCTTACCAGTCTTGGACACTGATCCTTTATCTTGTCAACATTTAAAACACAACTGCCATGCTTTTGTTGGTTTTGGATGGGCTTTTTTGGCACTGTCAGCATTTATTCACTATCAAGTCTGATAGTACCATTAATTTCTCTTAATTCTTGTCACTAGCACTCACAAAAAGTCTTTGTTAGTCAGCAATCTTTTTTTTCATAAGAAACAACAATAGCAATAGCATTAGATGTATACACCTCTTTACAGTTCTTTACAGCTCTCTCTAAGTGGTTTACAGAGTCAACATATTGCCCCCAACAATATGGGTGCTCATTTTACTGACCTCGAAAGGATGAAAGGCTGAGTCAACCTTGAACCTGGTGAGATTCAAATTGCCAAATTACAAATTCAGAAACGGTTTGATGGAAAAGAAAACCAGCAAACAGTTAAAAGGGTAGTTCATACAACTGCACAGAAAATGTGAAGAATAAGCAAGATGGTGTTTTATTGGCTTAATTAGTACCAAAGGAGAGCATCTTCTTTGGCTATGAAGTTACTTAGCTTTCAGTTCTTCCAAGATGGATGGCATCAATGAAGGTTGAAGTCCCAGAACCACCCAACATGGAAGTATTTCAGTCAGTGTTGAGGGCCAAGGCTGAGAGAGACCTTCTCCTGCAGCAGTGGCCCAAATGGTTTGAGTCCAGTGGAATTTCAGCAAAATAAATGAAGTTGACTCCTTGCTCTGAGTTGCTTTGTTGAAGCACATCTGTGTCACTTCATACAAGCCTACTCGCTGGAAGAAGCAGACAAGCTTTGTGAGATATTTTGTAACACAGAGCAGAAGACCAATGGGAAAGAGGTAGGCATAACATTCATAGCCTTTTCACTTCCTATTCTTAAAAACACTAAGTATTTGGCACAATAGTTTTAAGTGTTAACTTGAAACAACTTCACATGGCTGGGGATTTAAACCTTTTATTTTAAATTATTGAATTGAAACAGGATTGGTGAAAATGCTGAAAACTGAACTGAGTACCCAGTTTTGTTGACCAAGATCAGCCAGAAGTGGAATGTTAGCTATCATAAAAGAGAGCAAAATTAAGGTGTTAAAAGTGTTACATATGTTAAAGACACTGATTGCTGAGCAAGTGAAAAGAGCTCTGAGAGGCAGCAAGTCTAATACAGTTATCAAACTCTTTGGCCAGCTTTGAAGCACTTCAAAGCTGCACAGTCCTATATTCCAAGATTCATTTGCATAAGCAATATTTTTAGCTGAATCCAAAAGTTCTTTCCTATATTAAAATCAGAGGAATTTCAAGAGAAACAAAAATAACTTTAATAAGACTAGCTACATTTTTCAGATGGGACTTTGAACCGTTATAGATCTAAGATGGTGAGATTCAAATGTCATGCAATGATAAGATTCTATCACAACATAACATAGATGCTAGAAATGGAACATGCTATACTTTATATAGTATCCTTGTTTATATTACACACATCCCAGGGTTTATGACTGAACATCCTAAATGATTCATGTAATAAGACTGGAAACAGTTCAGATGATTTATGTTTCATTATGTCAAAGCTCTGTAAGTTTGCAAAAATAGTCTGCATTATATAATGTGAAAATTAGCCTTATTTAACAATAGCCTTATAATTAGAAGGCTAGATGAATCAGTTTACTCACTCCTTAATTTCACAAATAAGGAACCAGAGGACTTGGAACGGGAAATCAAAGCATTATTAAGAATGTGAAAAGAGTTTGCAAAAGATTGGGAAAAAAAAGAAAGCAAAATAAACTGGATCTCAAAATAGACAGTAAAAAGAGAAGTCAAAATAAAGGAAGATAAAGATCTCAAGAAGAAACTTTACAAAGAATTTTAGATACCCATTAGAAAAGACAAAAAATAATAATCAGGAATCCAGTATCACCTTTTCCAACTAACAACTTTTAATTAAAAGGTATACTTTTTTGTGAGCTACTGTTTACTTCATCAGTTGTTTCCATTTTTTGTCTCCATAGACTAACACAGTTCTCTTCCTAGAATCTTAGAAAAGACAAGAAGCAGTATGACAACATCTGTAAAGACATCAAAGATGAAAGCAGTCATGAAAAAAAGTAAAGCTTTCCAAAACATCTCTGGAGGTTCCAACTTCAAATTGCTATGCTAAAGGACTCCAATTAGCAGATAATAACAGGTTCAAAGCATATCAAACAGTGATGGCAAGAGTATGCTGAGATTCTATACAGTAGAAATGTCAACATCCAAGATGTCTTAGAAGATATTCCCTATTTACAAAACCTAAAAAATGCTGTTTGATGAGCATCCCACTCGTTACCTAGATGGACAGCTACAGGAAGTTATGGAATATTTAGAGAAATATGATGAACAACAAAACAACAATAATAAAAAGTCTATGCCATTAAATCTGAAAAACAATAATAGTTTGGAAGAAGCCAGCCTACATACCAATACTTATGAAGAACGTACAAACTGTCACACAATATCCTTAATTTCATATGGTAAGAAAATAATGTTTAGAATTACCTAACCAGACTGCAACCCTGTATGGAAAGGAAAATGTCAGATATTCAACCTGGTTTATACATGGATAAGAAGCACTGTCTCGACAAATCACAGCTAAATAAATTGACTCCATGTTGACAAAGGAATGAGACATTGCCTGTTCCCTTATTTACTCAAACTCTTATTTATTCAAACTATATGCTGACTGTCTATTGAAGGAGGCAAAATTAGAAAAAGATGAGCATGGTTTTAAAACTGGAGAAAGAAGCAAATAATTTGCATTATGCTAATAGCATAGCACTGATAGTTGAACATATTATTGATCTGCCCATTATAGAAATGAAAGTCAAGGAGGATAGTAGGGAAAATGGGACTAAGATTATTGATAAAAAAAGACCAAACTACTGATAACAGATACAGTAACCAGCTTTAGAATCGACAATGAACATACTGAAGTGGTCCATACCCTCTTTTTTTAGAATTAACAATCAATATTAAAGGAACCAGTGATGAAGAAATAAGTTTCATACTAGCATTTGATAGGATAAAGGTGAAGGCTTTGGAAAAGATAACCAAATCCCATGGTGTCTGTATACCGATCTAAATCAAAATTATGTTCTCAGTGTATTCTGCGGCATCTATGGGACTGAAAGTTGGACTTCGAAGAAAAAGGATAAAAAAAAGTACTAATGTTTTTGAAATTGCTGTTCGAGAAGACTCTTGAGTATACCATGGAAAGTCAAGAAAATAAATGTGAATCACAGAACAAATCAGTTTAGAGTTCTCCCTTGAGGCAAAAGTGACCAATCTCAAATTGAGAGGTCCACAATGCTGGAAAAAAAGTGGAAGGAAAGAGAAATCAGGGCTGAGCAGCAAGTTGGACAGACTCAATTATAGTAGCTATGGTACTGTTGAGCACTGTTTAGGGACATGAATCGCAAGGCTAGAGATAGATCATCCAGGATAAGTCTAAGTCAGGGATCTCCAAACTTGAGACTTGTGTACTTCAACTCAGCTTTGCTGGCTGAGGAATTCTGGGAGTTTTAGTCCATAAGTCTTAACGTTGCAAAATTTGGAGACCCCTAGTCTAAGTGGGTTGCTAAGAATCAACATCAACCTGGTGGCATATAACCAGTCAACAAGACAATTATTTTCCAATAGGCTCAGACTAAATTCTGGTGTTATGATCCACTCAAACTTTTCTTGACACTTCTGTTAAACAAATGATTATAAGAAGCATCCAATAAACTAACAAGGGGTCTAGGTCAAAACCCAGCTCTATATTTTAATGTATTCTCTATTAAGCTGATAAATTCACATTTACCAGGGATTACAGCAACCTAGCAACAGCAAAACCTATTGTTTTTGATGCCTCACACAGCAACTCTGGCACTATTGACTTTTTTTTAATGCAATGGGCATAGTGAACATTAGATGTAAATAAAAATGAAATTTATTTTAGTAGATGGGAACCAAACATTGTGGTAGAATTAAAATAAGTCAGTGGAAAATGAAAGACTATTCAGGTAGGAAATCAATTATATAAGGAACATAAGGAACCTCCAATATTTAATCCAGTATCTACACACATCTGCATAAATCACTCCAGGGAAAGTGTATCTAATCATGCATCCATTCCCTCAGTGGTGAAATAGATAAAACACTAACTCAAAAAAAATGTATAGATAGGTAGACAGATGGCTTGGTAAAAAATTATTTTCATCTTTTGAGGTAATGCAGCCACAATTATTTATTGCCTCATGATGTGCTTCATGAATTTGAGATCAGGGTATTTTATAACTGTATGACACATAAATACTTGGTCACTTTCTATGGTATGCATATTGCAGCAGAGGGAAAATTGCATATAACCCTAAACATATTTACTTAGACCAGGGGTCAGCAACCTGCGGCTCTGGAGCTGCATGTGGCTCTTTTATCCCTCTGCTGCGGCTCCCTGTTTCTCAAAATATGCATCACAACTGGCAATGTGCGACACCCACCAGCATGCAATTTATTGAGCTTTTCGACCCCCGGTAGGACAACTATGGATAAATCCAAGAAAAGAAAAGTTTCAGAAGAAAACAGAATCTTTAATTCAACTATATATGCTGGGTTTGGGGTCGCTCAGGAAATAGGCATGGGAAGTGTTTTATGGCTCCTGGTGTTTTCTTTTCTATGGGAAACAGGTCGAAATGGCTCTTTGAATGTTTAAGATTGCCGACCCCTGACTTAGACATAGGTTCTTTTCTTTTAAGTGAATGTATTTAAACATAACTGTGAATAGGATCCCATCCTTGCAAGCAAGGATCAAAATAGTGTGTGTGTGTGTGTGTGTGTGTGTGTGTGTGTGTACATACACACACATACATTATAGTGTTTTTATTATTTTAAAATGCTTTTAATATTTTTAACTGTTATATATTTTTAGAATTGAAAACTGCCCAGACTGAGATGGGCAGCTATAGAAGTTGAATAATAAAATAAATAAATAAATAAATGTATTAGATGAATAACAAAATATCCATGAGTAAAAGTCACACCATGATTATTCTATATAATAACTCTACCTTGCTCAATAGTAAGAATGTATGTGGTTGAACAGTTCAGTCAATTTCTGACCCTAATGAGTTTGGCATCTAGTTAGACTCATGTCTATTCTATACAATTACTTTAAAAAGTGAAGCTCAAGCTTTAAAATGAACACCTTTCTTTTAAGATGTAGGTGAATATTTCCTAAAATATTTTTTTGCTTGTATACATTTTTGCCAATATACATATTTCCTCCATATTCATTCATTTTTGGAATGGAGAATTCATGGCACCGCTTGGCTCCATGCACACACTTTAAACTAGGAGTGGTGCGGTGGCCTAGAGGTGGACCTCTCGCCTCGCAATCAGGAGGCTATGAATTCGATCCTAGGTATCGGAATAGGCTCTCCTGCTCGAGCAGGGGGTTGGACTAGATGACCTCTAAGGTCCCTTCCAACTCTGTTATTCTATGAGGAAACTAAATTGGATTCCCATCTGCCCATTAACTTGGCAAGGGAAACTTCAGCCAATGTTTGCAAATGGCCACCAGATCCAGTGGTGGGATTCAAATTTTTTTTACTAATGGTTCTGTGGGCATGGATTGGTGGGTGTGGCAGTGGAAGGATACTGCAAAATCTCCATTCCCTCCCCACTCCTGGGGGAAGGTTACTACCGGTTCACCAAACTACTCAAAATTTCCCTTACCGGTTCTCCAGAACTGGTCAGAACCTGCTGAATGCCATCTCTGCTTTCAGGCTTTCTTTGTGGGTGTGTATTCATTAAAGGATTACCCTCTCCACAGTAATGAAGCAGGCTATGTTCTAAAAATATGCACGGACTAGCTGTGAAGTAGGAGGCTGTGACCCAAGTTTGACATATTGCTGCATATTTCCCAATAGGAGTGCTGTTGCTACTAGTTGGTGGCCCCCTTTCTAATCTGGAGTCCAGCTATTAAGTCGACTTGAATCCTGTTAGTTATATGGAAGAGTAACCAGCAGAAAATGGGTATTGCAGGATAGCTCGTGAAGTTACAAGATTTAGGAGCAAGTCACTTCCCTGTCGTTGCCAAAAGGATTCATGAAAAGGGTCTTTGAAGCCACCAGGAGTGAAGACCTTTTGAGACTGTAGTTTTATTACACCAGTAGGGCAATGTGAGACACACCTTAAGGTTGCAAAAAGCCACTGCTGCCTGGAGGGCTGGAGGGCTGTGTGTGTTGAATACATCTACAGGGATGAGAATGACAACTCAAGACAGAGACTAACTTGAATCCAACAGCAGCAGCTGAAAACAGCAGTTAGATTTGGAATCGTACTCAAATCTCAGCGCCTAACATTTTATCTAGAAGCACAGGAGCCAGAATTTTAGGCAAAACATTCTCTGTCCTTAAGCTTCATGTAATGGCATTGACCTCAGGAGAGTGGGGAAGGAAGAGATGCTGTCTAAGGAACAATCAGATAAGAGACTGCATAGTCCAACACTGCATAAAGGGCAGAGAAAGAAACTCAGAAAGGAACATCCCCAACTTCTCAGGCTGTAAAAAAAAAAATCTGTACTGCCAGACTTGCAAGATTCCGTTATAATAAAGTAGAATTAACTTATCTGGTTATATCTCCCGTCTGGGAAAGTTGACATCAATCTTGCAAATATGAAAACACAATTTTCCCCTGTCACTTTTACAGTCTGAGGAGATTCCTTTCTCTTTCTCTGCCTGGTATGCAGCTGTGGGTTATGCCTTCCCTTATGTGATTCTTCCTTATGTAACATCCCTTCCCCCTCCCTCATCCCCCCCAGGTCACTTCTATACAGGTAGTCCTCAACGTACAAGAGTTCATTTAGTGACCGTTCAAAGTTACTACGGCACTGAAAAAAGTGACATACGACTGTTTTTCAGAGTTACAGCCTTTGCAGCATCCCCAGGGTCATGGGGCTAAAATTCAGATGCTTGGCAACCGGCTCATATTTATGACCATTGCTGAGTCCCAAGCTCATGCGATCCCCTTTTGCGACCTTCCGGCACGCCAAATCAATGGGGAAGCCAGATTCACTTAACAACTGGGTTACTAACTTATCAACTGCAGTGATTCACTTAACAGACAAGAAAGGTCACAAAACAGGGCAAAACTGACTTAAATGTCTCACTTAACAACAGAAATCTTGGGCTCAATTGAGGTCATAATCGAGGATTACCTGTATACTACTATGTTGTGGGGCATCCCAACAGAGTGGGTGTGGGCTTGCAATGTCCTTCTATTCAAGATCTGATCAACTCTGGCTGGTTTTACCTATGTTTCTGCTATACCACTACATCTCCTTTCATATCCTCCTACTTGCCTAACAAACTCCACAAACTGGGAGAGGCTGGATTTTTCCAGAGATCAGGACACTTCTCTCAAGTCTCAACCAACTGGAAACACAATATTAAAATAGGGTTTCCACTAACCTGTACCTTAGTTGAGGAACTTTTGGCCCCTACAGATAATGCTGGATCTTTTACAGGTTTTGCTATATTTCAGGATAATGGGAAGCATTCAGCATTCAGGAGGCTACAACTTTAAGCAGTGGAAGTTCTATGCCTTACACGACATCCTGCATTTGCCTTTATTCCGTGCATTTAATGAAATACTACTACATAGCAATTTATCTACAAAGTTCAGAATCATGCAAATCGTGGTATCTTTGGTGCTCTCTTCAATTTGGTTGTTTTCTTGCAGCACTGAGGATGTTACTTCATTTGGGTAATGAAACGTCTGCAAGAAAACAACCAAACTCAAGAGAACACCAAAGACTGCTCATTTCAACCCCGAGCTATATTCTCCTTTATTGGTAAGCCATGGTATTCCCTGACATTATGGAAGCCAAGGTTGGCCTTTGTTGAAGCAAAAATAGGAATGGGTTCTGACCCTTTTGAACTTTGGTGTAGGAAAAGACTCCTGACAATACCACGAACAGCCAAAAATACAAACTGATGGATCATAAAAGATATCAACCCAGCGTTTTCATTTGAGGCACAAATGACCAGGTTCAAATTATCCTACTTCAGACCCATTATGCGAAGATCGCATTTCCTGGTGTAGACGATGTTGGAAAAAGCGGAAGGGAAGAGAAGAGGGTGACCAGCAACAAGATAGATTACTCCAGTTAGAGTAGCGATGAGAGCCTAAGACTCAACAAGGGCAGATCATCATGGAGAAAATCCCAATGGTCACTAAGAGTCAACAATGATTTGATGGCATGTAATCATTACAAGTAGTCCTCAACTTACAACTATTCACTTAGTGACTGTTTGAAGTTACAACTGATTGCCATTTTTCACACAACCATTGCACCATTCCCCATGGTCATGTGATCAGAATTCAGACGCTCGGCATCTGGCATGTCACCAGATTCACTTAACAATGGTGCTACTGACTTAACAACTGTAGTGATTCACTTAACAACTAGAGCAAGAAGGGTTATGAAATGGGAAAAACTCACTTAACAACTGTCTTGCTTAGCAACGGAAATCTTGGGCTCAATTGTGGTCTTTAAATCAAGGATTACCAGTATGTGGCAACATTATATGTTAGTCTTTCAGGTCTCACAAGATGCTCTTATTACAGCAAAGTTGCTTTCCTTGTTGACGTTCTCTCCCATGCATATGAACAGTCCCCCACCAACCTTCATAGAAAGGGAAATGTAAATTTAAAAAACAAAAAAACAAAAACAAAAAGGAAAGTGGTTGCTTGATCCAAAGCCAAAAAAGGCCCAGCCTACAAAAATAGAAGCTGATACAACACAAAGGAACTATCTCGTGTGTATGTCTGCATTACATCTACAGACAGGTATGTGAACAGAGAAAGAAAATTTATTTGGTGATTGTATTTTGTAAAATCCCATCTTCCTTTATTCCTCATTGCTTGTAGCATATAATTGTAAACATCTTTTGAGAGGGGGGGGGAGGGAACTGCATCAAACCCTCTCCAAAAGTTCTTAACAACACTGTTACATGGAAAATTAAAAAGATTAGGAATCTCTCCAAAGGAGATTTTAAACATGTTTGTCCAGCATTCTCTTTCTGTACGAAAGAACCATTCTTCCCTTAATAGAAGAACATAGTTTAATCTCATACGTCTTGCCTGGAGTGAATGTGGCTGCGTGTATATACACACGTGTATATACCGTACATAGCAACCACACATTTTATCTGTTTTACAAAAAGAAAGAGATGAAATGAAACTTTATATATATCTATATATCTATATCTATGTGTGTATGAATTTATATAGATTTCATATTGAGAAGGGACACAAATGAGGTCTTGTGTTTTATCATTTCTGTACACATGACACTACACTGGGCAGCGCTAGGAGGAAACAGATGCAGTCACTTGCCTTTTTTTTTTAAAACTAAAAACAGAGAGAATAATATAATTTTAACAATTAAACTAAGGACCCCTAGCTTTGCCATCAGATGTGAAGTCCCCTTCGGCCAAGTGTGGAAATAAAATGAGTGAGCAACCCGTTTGATTTAATTTGGCGTTCTATAGACAGTAGAGTCTTGATGTTTACTGATCTCAAAAAAAAAGAGGATTTTCCATTCAGGGAGTCCAAGACTTCGAGGCTTCCTCAAGAGGGGCATGTAAAGTCATAGTGGTAGGAATAAGTCCAGAAAACCTGGATGTCACATCCACTTTTGTAGCTGGCTTGTCTGTCCCTTAAGCGTAACCCCAGTCGATGGATGAAATGAGAAAGGGTTAAACTGTGTGCAATCATCTGCTGAAAAAAACTATTTGTGTGACCGAGCCTAGGCACTAAGATCTGCCTATTAGGGCTCCTGGATCATCCATATCCAAGTCCTGTCCAAATGCCACACAGAACAGTGGTTTGCAGACGTTATGGTCTCTGGTTGAATTGCCCTTTGGATCAAGAGTTCACCTACAAGCCAAACTCTAAGATACAGGTGTAGAGAGAACGTGCGTGCACATTTATGTGTTAGTGTGTGCAATACATCTTCCAACGTGCTACAGAGCCCTTGTGTCTTCCAGGTATCTACGATGCCCAGTTCAACATCTTGGCTGCTGTCCTGTTCTGGGTGAGGGGCAGGACATGCCCACCCAGGAACTCTCCTTTGTGCACCCAGAATCATTGTTAGTCCCTGCGGGTGGAAAGTGCTCACCGCAGACCTTTCCCTCGTTCCAAACATCTGTCGTTGGATTATTTGTTTGCCTGGTTTGGGAGGACAGGGAGTCTGGGTTGAAAAACCAGGGTGGCCCTACCACCGTGGTGGCGGGATCTTGGAGAAGAGCACAGCGCCCTGCTGTGGGTTTTACAAGGTGCCGTGCTGAGATTCATATTTAGAGAGGATGCTGCGGTAGCGGGTTAGTTCCTGGCGGATATTGGCCACTTCTTGCCGAAGGACCGCGTTCTCCTTCTCCAAAAAAGCAGCCCGAACAGTGATTTGATTCTCTTTCAGGCGGCGAGCATCTCTTGAGCGTTTTGCTGCCTCATTGTTCTTGTACCGCCTGTTCCAATATTTTTCATCCTGGTGCAACATGAAAAGGGGGTGAGGGGCAGGGGGAGGGAAAGAAGAAAAAAGTGACATGTCAAAGAAAGTATCACATGATAGCAATATCAATAGCACTTATATGCCGCTTTACAGTGCTTTACAGCCCTCTCTAAGCGGTTTACAGAATCAGCATATTGCCCCAACAATCTGGGTCCTCATTTTACCCACCTCAGAAGGATGGAAGGCTGAGTCAACCTTGAGCCTGGAGAGATTC
>JAOYMU010000263.1:3446803-3457804 GCA_025802295.1 Psammodynastes pulverulentus | reverse complement strand
TCCCCCCCCTCTCTCAGCACATCAGGCTTCTTCAATAAGCCAGTTAATCAATTGCTGTTGCAGTCAATGGATTAACACTTGGTTAGATTTTAAAAAGTGGACCTTGCACTTGTAGGAAGAAAAAGATTTGGTGTGGCTGAAGACCAAGAAGATCAATTCAACTCCAAGTGAAGCATGTGACTTTCCTTTTTTCCTGTCTGTCTCTGGTTGCTTTTCTTTGACTGGAAGACTGATACTGTAAGGCACTCCCTTCAGATTTATTTTTATAGGAAGAATACACAATTTCTTTCTTTTCTTCCCCATTTTTTCCAACATGAAGACAGAAAGCTCACAAATGCAGGGTTTTTTTTTTTAAGTTCTTCAAAAAATAACTTATAATTTTGGATTATAAATACCTATACGTAGTAAGTCTTTATTATATCTGATTCTGTTCACATGCATAAGTTTTTCTAAATATGTACTGCATGTCAGGCCATGAACTGCAGGATTCCAATCAGTGCTACCCCAATTTCCTGTCCAATAAATTTTTTGGTGAAGAAAAAAAAATACAGTGTGCAAAGACTGGATAAGTGTTATATGAAAATAGCACATTGTAGATGTGATGCTGGCTACCAGTTAGGGGAAACTTCAAAAAATGGTTGGACTAATTCATTGAAAGTCATGGGGATCAATGATTGATGATCAATGGTGGAGCTGCCATCTGCTGGGAGATTAATGGGCTACCTCAGTGTTGGCAAACCTTTTCGGGACTGAGTGACAAAATGGGAGTGCGCATGGGGCGGGGGGCAATGGAAACCAAAAGACCAGTTCCGGTTTCCAGTGTGCTCATGCGTGCCAGCCACCTGGTCTTCCGGTTTCTGGCACGCATATGTGTGCAAAGACCAGCTGGCCAATGTACATGCATGCACTGGAACCCAGAAGAGCAATGAGCATCGGCTGGCATGCCCGAAGAGATAGCTCTGCGTGCCACTTCCGGCATGCGTGTCATAGGTTCGCCATCACGGGGCTACCTTGTATAGTTGGTTGGGCACTATGCAGGAGACTCCTCCAGCAGAGTCCTGCACACATTCTTATGTGCAGCAAAGCTACAAAAAGCACCTGCTTTGTGCTGGAATTTTATAGCTTCTTGCCATTAATCGTATTTGCAGCCTAATAGTTATTGAAGTTTCAAAAATAAAGAACAGCAAGTTGTCCAATCCATAGCAAGATTTTCATAAGGGTACCACTTGTTCCGATTTTAAATGTTTTTATAATTCCTTTTTTTTAAAAAATCTGGAAAGTTGACCTTTAGTGAAACTAAGAAGAAAGAAATTCTTAAGTCTACAGTCTGGAGCACACTTCCCTGGAAGAAGGTCTCTCAAGTTCTCCACTTATTTATGAGCAACTATGCTTTGATTCACTATAGCTGTCTTCTTCTTGGATTGCCTTCTAATCCCAATGTCAGCCCTGAAGCCATTTTTTTAAGCTGGAGCCATTTTGAGAGCATCTTCAGGGCTGCCACAGCCAGGCCCATTGGAGCTGTGAGAAGTAAAGGGGGGAGATAGAGATAGCTGGTATGTGTAGTCAAAACAACATTCTTTCCCGTGGGAGCCATGGACCAAAGACAGCCAAGATGGTGGCTGTGACCTAGTTGGACCATGTGATGGATGTGTGACCTGAGGGGAAGAATTTTGGGGTTTGATTTGGGTGGGGAAAACCCCAGGTTCTTCAGAGTCAGGTTTTTCCCAGATGTGCCAATAAATGCCTACAAAAACTCTACTTTGAGGAATATGCCTGCCTTGAAGTTTTAATTCCATTGTGTGTGTTAACTGGAACCCTGACACCCAATTCTCACAATTCCCTTTAGTCTTGTATCAACTACTCATGTTACCTTTTAGCTGCTGTTGCCATTTGCGGTAATATGCAGACCAATTGCCTACACTGATTGTCTGCATACGTTGACTTTTAGCCTGGCATTCTGAAAAAAAGGCTTGCTGAGAGTTTTCAGTGGCATGGTAAATGTCAATACCCTCAAAATTCTTCTAGGCTTACATAGGACTACTGTGAGGAACATCAGTAGCTAAATATGAGCATAAGAAGCAGCTCCAAATTAAGGCTGTAAAAATCAGCCCTTGTTTGTGCTTATCCATATCACCGTTCACTTAAAAATAAAAGTTTAATTTAACAGAAGAAAAAGAAATTTAATAAGAATTTTGTTACTTGAGTGAACTTGAATATTTTACCACACAGATTTGTATGAAGTATTTGGTGGTGAATTTCACATGAGTGAAATATAGCTCAGAAACTGAATAAGTTAAAGACTGTATGATTGACACAGAATTTAGACACAATAATTGCTATGTTATAATGGGAATTTCAATGAAATAAAAATATCTAATATTAAATTTATATATAATATTATAGAGAAATCTGGTTTAGATGTTCTATTTTCTAAAAGTGCCTGTTTGTTTTCTAAAAATGTTGAAAAATATAATCATCAGGCCTAATCATTTTTCTACATTTCGTGGCTTATGTGGCAGAGCTCAACTATTTTGAAAAAATGATTTATAATAGAATCATTTAGACACTAAATGCTGGGTTTCATTCCAATCTTTAATATTAAATATTACTAAACCTTATATCTCCACAAAGTATATCAGACAAGCTTTGTACATGGTAACTGCTGATATTTTATGCTTCTTAGTGATTTACATATTAATTGGATTTTAACAGTAAAAGTTGTATATAGATAGGATTGATTCTATTCAAACTGAACTAAACATTTTTTTTTTTTAAAAAACCCTTCTCTTAAAATGCAATAAGTTTTGGGGCAGCTGCAGTAATTTTACAATTCTCTGTTCTCTAAGCCTAGAAAAATTATATGAAAAGGGTTGTAGTGTCATCCTTTTGAGTCCTCTGAGGGAAAACTTTTTATCCAAAAATAGACAGCTGACAGAAATAGAAGCTCTGGTTTCTTAAATTGTTTCACTACAAGATATGCTTTATTTCTTCAGACATAGTAACAATCTAAAGACAAACGCCATGCCTGCTTACCAACACATAAAATCATCCCAATATACTCATTGATAGCCATATCAAAAGTATAAACATAATGAATAACTTCAGGATAATAAGGCTGCTTATTTACAAAAGAAATATGCAAAAGAAGGGCAGATTCTCCTTCCTTTAATAGCCTAACCCAAAAGGAAGGAATAGACTAAGGTTTAGTCAGAGGTCTCCAAACTTGGTGACTTTAAGACTTGTGGACTTCAACTCCCAGAATTCTGCTTCTATTATAAAATCTTACCAAAAGCAAGTACAACCTTTTGTTGGAACTGACCACTTCCAGTCCAGAAGGCTATCAGGATCTTGATAAGAACAATGGAAGGAATGCTTCATTTGAAGTTTTTTCAAGTAAAACATTCCATTAAAGCAGAGGTCTCCAAACTTGGCAACTTTAAGACTTGTGGACTTCAACAACCAGAATTCCCAGAGTCCGTAAGTCTTAAAGTTGCCAAGTTCAGGGACCCCTGGTTTAGCCTTTTCTCCCAGAATCAGCATTATTGCCTCATTAAATAGTCATTTTCTAATTACATATAGCAAGTCAAAGATCTTAAAAAGTGGAGTGGGGGGGGAGAATGGTCATCTGCTTGTAGGAAAACTGTTCTCAGCCAGCTACTTCATCAAACCAGGATATCCTGAAAACACACATGAACAAAACTGTAATAGCTCAGACCTCAATCTATAAAATGACGAAAATGCTATACCTTATCTGGTTTCACTAATCATAACATGTGGATGTTTAAACCTCTTTTCTTACCTGGCTTTCAACCATCAAGAGAAGAGATGCTCTCATGAGAAACAAAGTCCAAAAAGAGGAAAAAATGTAGATTCTCCACCATTTACAAATCAGCAACAACTCTTGGAGATTGCAACTCTTATTTCTGTTTGGCTTCTTAAAAGGTAAAGGTTCCCCTTGCACATATGTGCTAGTCGCTCCCAACTCTAGGGGGCAGTGCTCATCTCCGTTTCAAAGCCGAAAAGCCAACGCTGTCTGAAGACGTCTCATGGTCATGTGGCCAGCATGACTAAATGCCAAAGGTGCACGGAACGCTGTTAACTTCCCACCAAAAGTGGTCCCTATTTTTCTACTTGCATTTTTTACGTGCTTTCAAACTGCTAGGTTGGCAGAAGCCGGGACAAGAACTAACAGGAGCTCATCCCATTACACGGCACTAGGGATTCGAACCACTGAACTGCCAACCTTTTGATCAACAAACTCAGCGTCTTAGCCACTGTGCCACTACATCTCTTTCATTTGACTCCTTAGCCATTAGTTTTTCAGGGCTTTAATTGCCTTTACCTGTTTCCTAAGTTGACCTGACACTAACCGTTTTCTTGAACTCTCTTGGTAACCAAACATTTTGGAATGGAATTTCCCCCATTTGCTACTGGTGTTCAGGGCAATAGCCCAGATTACTCCCCAGATCTGAAATAGGCTCAGTTGTGCACATTTTGATAATAAAAGGTAATGTGAAAAGTAACCCTTGATTCATCTATCATTCCTGTCAGATATAAATTTCAGATCTTAAAGGGAGCTGTAATAATGGACTTTCCTTAATAAAAAAAGAAAAAATGGTAAGCACTTTCTATACCTTAGTGGACCTGCTGAGGGAAAGATAATGCTGTCCTTGTCCCTTGAAGTTCACATATCTTGAATGTAGCCTTCTGAATTTTCAAGACCTTCAGAACTAATAGACAAGTAAGGAAGATAACTGATAATGCTTCTTTCATAATGTTGGTTTGGAAGCAGAGGCTTAACAGCAATCCAGCACATTGCTCTCATGATGTTCATGCACTGATGATGTTACCTAGTTAGGGTATTGAAACGTCTGCAAGAAAACAAGCAAGCTCAGAGAGAACCCAAAGACTCCTAATTTCAACCCTGAGCTACAAATATTCTCCTTTATTGAACATTGAACTCAGCCTTGAACAATTACTGTCCCATTAATTTCCGTGGATATACATAAAACATGAGTTTGGAACAAAAACATTGCTTTTCTACGTATCTGACAGGAAGAACCATTCAAATTTCTGAATATGACAGAGTTATCAAGTAGTTTTGGATAGAGGACCACTTGTCAATTTTACGGGAATTAACCCATGAAATCAATAGCGTTCTAAACTGAATTTATTCTGATATTTTTTTTGACACATATCAAGGATGTCTATAAAAACAAATTCTTTTTTGAGCTCAAATCTTTCTCCCTTCTACAAATTCCTTAATTCTTAATACTTGTTGTATCTACAAATGTTTTCTATTATGCTTCATCATCGCAGGGGATACAAAACCAAAATCTTCAGACTGACTCAACAGCTAAACTGGGGCTGCTTACAACATACATACTCGAGTAGGAGGTCCCCAACCTGTGGGCCATGGCCCACTAGTGGGACATGAGGGGATTGCAACTGGGCCATGGAAACAGCCGATGAGTATGCACATGTATCCTTACTTGTGGCAGCAGTGGGTGAGCGCATATGTGTGTGGTCTATTTGCATGAGCGCCAAGCACACATGCATGCTGCTTGTGCAAATGGAGCTTTGCACACATGTGCTTTCCAGTCGCTCATGCAGAATCATTCCCTCTCCCCCTCCGTTGGTGCACAAACCTAGAAACATTGGGGAACACTATATTAGGGGACAGAGCAGTTACATATACCCTTTATTCTCTTTACTTCTCAAAAGTAGTGAGTTTAAGTGTGTACCAAAACCTTCAGAAAGGTTTTTGATACTTTTTGACAGTCTGTGAATTCACATACTTTAAATCATACACCCATATCCACTAATAGGGCTGACTTTCTTTACAATTTAGAGTGACTTAATGGAGTAATCTTTCCCCTGATTGTAAAGGTACAGCTCAGAATTGCACACCAGTGCATGATGTTAGATAGATGAAGGCAGTCATGGTTTACAGAGGGGAAGAAATGGGTGGATGGTCTACACCAGGGGCAGAGGTGATATTCAGCAGGTTCTGACCAGTTTTGGAGAACCGGTAGCAGAAATTTTGAGAAGTTCGGAGAACCAGCAAATCCTACCTCTGACTGGCCCCGCCCCCATCTATTCTCTGCCATCCCGAGTCCCAGCTGATCAGCTGGGTTTTCTTTTGTTGCTCGGCACAGGAGAACAGAGCTGGAGGGAATGGGGATTTTACAGTATCCTTTCCCTGCCACGCCCACCAAGCCACACACCCCAAGCCATGCCACGCCCCCCAAGCCACACCCACAGAACTGGTAGTAAAAAAATTTGAATCCCACCACTGACCAGGGGTGTTAAACTCATGGCCCATAGGCCGGATGCGTCATGCACTGGCCAGCCCACCCCCATTTTAGCAAAAGGGGAAAAGTCACTGTCCGTCACATGACGACAGTATGATGCAGGCGAAATTGACACCCCTGGTTTACACTATCAGAGTATACAGCATGCAAGTGAAAAGGAGGACCCTCGATAGGTGGAGTATCAAAAATGGACTTTCAGGGGAAAAAATGGTGGGAGTTATCAGGACACCAAACTGGGTTCTAAAAAAATGCTTTTTGCAGCATTTGTCTGCAACTTTGAAAAGCAATTGTGTCTTTATTTCTGTGGATAAAGCCACAGAAATTAAATAATAATTTTTAGGACCGTAGGTAGATGGTATGCTTGTGACCTTGCATGCTCCAAAGCATATATTAGGGACTGAATCCACAGTGCTGCATAGAATCATGCTCACTCGCAAGGTGCCAGGCAGTATTGTGCAGTTCTGGGGCTAGAGTAGAGTAGGATAAAGAACTTTGAGCAGGCCTACTACTGACTGAAGCTAAAGAGATGATTACATTTTTATTTTAAATAATCAGTGAAAGGTTTTTGAATTTTTTTGTTCACAAAGAAACAATACTATCAAAAGCAATTCAGAGGAAATAAAATGAAGGCACTTGCTTTTCCAAAACAACATTTTTTTAAAAATCGCTTCAGAGATGAAATTATGCTCTTAAATAGCAAGTAGAGGAGAGAATGAAGAATTTTGGATTTCCTTCTCCAAATCTAAAAAGCATCCATCAATGTGTGAGATATATTTAGGTCTGTGATAATCAATCATTCTGACTGTTCTGAGTGTTCAGCTTCCCAAATGTTGCAGTACGTTTTATGATGCAACTACTGCATCAAAATAGGGCTTTAACTGTACATTGTAAATTTGAAATCCTTTAAAATAATATAGATTTGTGAAGAAAAGGGCTAGGAAGAGAGGCGCACCACAAAAGTAGACAGATTTGTCCATTCTTTAAATCTCTGTTGTAAATATCCATTTTTCTACCCAAATAATTTGGTTAAACTGAAAACCAAATTGAAAAGCCAGACATAACAACAGAAGTCAGTTCTAAATAAAAATACATTAAAAGTAACCTAAATAATAACACTAAAAAAAAACAAATTAGGGACCATAACTTAAACCACAATATAATCTGTTGAATACCTACATCCGTGATTCTGATTAAATTCATTGTTTGTACATGGATTGGATATACCCATATACCCCTATATCAGGGGTCAGCAACCTTAAACACTCAAAGAGCCACAAAGGTCCTAACCGGAAGCCCCCCCCATTCAATTCTGGAGCCGACCAGAAGTCTGGTTCTCCTACCATAGAGTCTCCTCCTAGCTCAGCATCCTTTTTCCTCTACCTGTCCTAACCAAAACCCCTATCAATTGTGGAACCGACCAGCAACAGGGAGCCGCAGCAGAGAGATGAAAGAGCCACATGTGGCTCCAGAGCCGCAGGTTGCTGACCCCTATATGCATGCAATGTAGAAGCAATTTAGATTTTTTGGACCTAAATCTGGCATAACTTTTTTAAAAAGCTAATTATTTTAGCACGTAGAAGATTGGTCAGCCATTGCTCCTAGATTTTTAAATGTGTACATTTTCTCCTAGTGAGAATTTGATTAGTAATTGGGGATTATATTTTTTCCATTTTCAAACAAGAAGAAAAGTATCCTTAGAGTGAGTTGAGGGTTTCTTTCAATTTATGAACAGCTTTCTTTTAAAGCTTTAGGAAAATGTTCATATACATTACAATGGGACTATATTCCTTTATGTTCACTGTTTTAATTAAGCATCTGCATTGTTTTTGATGTGTCGTATAATGTGCTAATTCAATTGATGCTTAATATCTTAAAAGCTCAGTGAATGTGGAAAGAATTGGCTGCCTTTATGGGACAATAAAATGAAGAGAGTAAAATATATACATTCAGAAGGTAAGAAACAGCTTTTTACAACTACTTATGTTTCAGCTATGTAAATAAGGCATGAGAAACTGGAAAACTTTTGACGGGAGAGCAACGCAAGCTTTATAACAGAGAGTTCCTAGCTCTTCTATCCATATCATCTATATCTATTATGTATTATATATTGTTATATATTATATATAATTATATACGGATGATAAAGGGTACAAGTGACAAAGTACATATAATGGCTTATGCTTGCATGAGAAATGGCTATATATTTCAATTTATTATTGCCAAATGGCCCAAATAGCAAATTACAAATCTAAAATCTAAAATCTAAAATTTGGCATTTAGATAAAATAGTTCAACAAAGTAAATATTTAATAAATGTTACATAATACACTTGACATCCAACTTATTGATGTGTTACCAAGTTACATTTTGTGTTAATTGCTTGTATGGACTAAGCATATAAAGAATTCCACCATAAATTCCAGCAGAAACAAATTTGGGCATTTGTTCCAAAGAAGGAAATGAACATTATACAAAGCATTAATCATTACATCTAAAAAAAACCAAAACAGTTAAAATGGTACTCTACTAAAAGTTGAATGCAAACTTCAAAAAAATAGTTTATAATAGAACATTTGTATTATAAAACTCTCCATTGTTTACATGTAAAAATAAGGATTGGAAATAAGCCATGTAAACAGAGGTGGGCTGCACTTATGTTAACAACCGGTTTGTTGGCTGTGAGTGCATGCGTGCATGCGTGCTTCATTCGCACGCACCACTTCGAGGCTGAAACGCAGCTTCAAACATGCAGCTAATCTACTCAGGCAGCTCCAGTGAGTACAGCAGGTGCTGCACGGAACACAGCTGGGAAGCATGGATGGGGGGAATGAGCCAGAAATTTAGTTATATATGGAAAGGATAGCGTAGGGGCGGGTGGGCAGACCCAGCCAGTGATCACAACTAGTGGTTTGCCCAAATCGGTCCAACCAGGCAGCAGCCCAGTGTATGTAAATGAAGGGAAAGATTAAGTTATATAAATGAAGGGAAGACTGGTGTTACCAATAAAGGAGAATATTTGAAGCTCATGGTTGAAATGAGGGGTGCTTGGTGCTCTCTGAACTTGTTTGTTTTCTTGCAAATGTTTCATTACTCAGATTAGATAACATCAGTTAGTTACTAGCACTGATGATGTTACCTAGTTTGGGTAATGAAATATCTGCCAGAGAATGAGCAAAGTCAGAGAGCACCAAGGACCCCTCAGACTGGTATTACATCTACATGTTATGTGATGTTGTAAATCTAAAATATTATGAAGGTTTTCTTTGAATACCACAGAAAAGCAGTCTGTTTTGAATATTGCACTAATACGAACAATAAAGGACACAAAATTTTCAGCACAACAGAAATCTAAAATGTAGATGAAGACCACAATAAAAGGCTTGATAAAAGATGGAGAGCACAGTATTAGAAATTTCATCTTTACATAAAAATGCCTGATTGATGCACATCATACAACGATGCATAATCTGAAACAAAGATAACATACTAAATGAAATCCCTTTCCAATAATTTAAAAATATTTATCTTCATGAAATGAACATTGGAGTTGTGGTTAAAAAAATAGCTTGTCTGTCATCTCAACAGATTTGCATCAAGTAGTTTAGTAATCCAGAAATTGAGAAAACATTGGTTTCTTTGGGAATAATGATTAGAAGAGCTTCTGCTAGCCTGGCAGATGTGTTGAACTGAAGCTCCCCTCATCGCCTGCCAATTTAGCCAAAGGTTATGTTAGAAGCATGCTTTCTTTCACGTTGTATTTTTTGTGACCAATGTGGGAAGTTATAGCTGTGATTGAAGATATACACTGTAGATCGGTCTAAATTTAGGGTATATCACTATTGCTTTTTCCAGCAGTTTTTAAAATAAATTATTTAAAACATACTATCATAAGAAAATTCATATTTGGTTTTGTGAACCACTTTCTCTAAAATACACATTTTTCAACCTCTTTCCCTAATAAAAATGGTTTCACATGCAAAGTATCAGACTATGCATCCATTGAAGTGAGTGTTAGCTCTTGAAAGTTTATGCCTTTTAATAAAATCTGTTTATTAATAAAACATTTGAAAAGGTGCTATCAAAAACTTTCTGACTTTTGGCCTCCAGAGACTAGCATTGCTGTCTTCCTATATCTACAATGAGAAGCACCAAATTATGCAGGATGTTTAATATACGTTACATTTAATGCAACTAACTTTTGTCTATGCTTTATTGCATGCAACTTTCATTTGTGTGTCTCTGTGTACTCTGTGTATTCCCCAACTATGTATTCACGACAATTTGTCACAAACTTCTTGCATTTATTCCGTGACTTTCTAACAAATTGGTATGGATACTCAGTTCAAATGCAAAATCAATTTTTATACCTCTGATTGTGGGGAAGGGAGGGCAGTTAATACTGAAAAGGCAGGTCTATGGCCTATATGAATTTTGAAAAGTTATGCAACATTGCTCTATTAATACAGTGAGAAAAAAATAGAGCGTTCTGAACAATTCATACTTTAATTATTTTTCAAAGTAGTTGGATCTACTCAATCTTCTATGTGTGGGGGTGGGAGTAGTGGTAGGGAGAATGCAGTGGTGGGATTCAACCGATTCACACCTATTCACGAGAACCGGTTGTTAACTTTCTAAGCAGTTCAGAGAACCGGTTGTTGGAAGAAATCTCCTTTTGTTTTTTTCCACT
>JAOYMU010000263.1:3315204-3327399 GCA_025802295.1 Psammodynastes pulverulentus | reverse complement strand
GCACTTTTTGAGTTTAAAAAGTGCCGGTTCAGCCAAACCGGTAGCTGGAAAACATGCACGGATGATCGGAGAGGGCTGGGGAGGGCTGGTCAGCTGATCGGCGCACGCATGTGCAAAAGGGTGGGGAAAGCGCACGCACGTGGGGGGACGAGTTTGCGCTACCGGTTCAGCCAAACTGGTAGCCATAATTTTCCCACCGGTTCGCTCAAGCGGCAGTTTTTGCCACCACCAGTTCGGCCGAACCGGTACGAACTGGTCAAATAGCACCTCTACTACTAAGGTCAGACACAACCCTGATACGGCCCTCAATGAAATCGAGTTTGACAGTCCTGCCTTACACCATATTGTAGTACTAGTATATATCAGGCATTGTCCTGCCGAAATTGAATCTATCCATCCAGTCCAGTCATTTAGAGATCTATTGAGATTCACTCCAGTTAGTTGTAAGATATAGGGGGTGTTGTAGGGAGCCATGGAAATTCTCTTGGAGAACCCATCCAAAAGACACTAAGGCAACAACAGGTGCAAAAGAGAGGAGGGAAAATATTAAAAAGAGACTTAGATTGGTTCCTCCCAATTGCCTGGGACAAAATAGGAAAAATAGGGACATATTTTCAAGATTTTGTATTGAGCTTGCCTCAATAACATATTATTCTCGTCTTCCTGTGGAACTTGTTACCTGATTGAATCTATTTCATGCAGCTGACAGGTGTAATAAACATGACTTTCCTCTGGGGGTGGTTCCAATTTGTCAAATATTATCCCACTGGAAGACTATGTGGCCCCTACTTGCCTTGATTTGTAAGCAAGTGAAAACCGATTGCGGGCACCATTGCAGCCTACAACTGGATATTTTAAGAACAGACAATTTAGTGGTGTTGATTATTTTCCAAAGAATACATATTGATAAAGGAGAATATTTGTAGCTCAGGGTTGAGGGGTCCTTGGTGCTCTCTGAACCAAGCTCTGAGAGCACAAGGACCCCTCAAAAGTACATATTTCTGATTTCTGTTCATTCTTCAGAGTCCATTAGGATTGAGATAGAACAATTTTGTTAAAAGATAAGAGGTATGTGAAACAATTTTTCATAAATAAAAGCCTGTATGGGTGAGAAAGATTGAAACAAATACACACAGAATGCAAACTTCAGGCTAATTCATTTAGTTATCTAGCTGTGTCGTCCGAACTTCACAGTTTTATCAAAATGAAAGTGTACCTTTCCAACCCTCATTTTGAGATGCCTCCCAGGATACACTAGAAAAACATAAGATGCCTTGTTATCCCATTGCACAAGTAGAAAACAGATGCTTTCACCCTTTAATCATACATTATTACCGTAGCTTTGCTACTATTTTCTCCAATCAGTTATGTAGCCAAAACTTCAAGATCCATAGTAATAGAAAGGAAGAATTATTTTAAATATTACATAGATTAAATCTCAATGTGTTGAAAAACATAAACAGTTCCATTGGGTGAGATAACTCTATCAGGAAGGGAAAAGGGGAGTTTATTAAATTGGGCTTTTATTCCTTATTTTCACAAAATTACTGAAAATGCAATCTTCTGTTTCATATTAATAACATTATAGGATAGGATGAAATAATTTTTCTTATGTCAGCTGGTCACACAGTGATTACCAAATCACTACTGTTTAGAAGTGGTGTTGTAGAATTCCAGAAAGGCATCCTACATCCATTAAAATGTGTAAAAAATTACTCTGTAGCCCCTCACTTGCTTTCAAAATGACTTATCTAGAAGCTTCATTATCCAGTTATCAATGCCACCTAAAAATTAGGATTTGTAAGTGTATAATATTAATAACTTAGCAACAATGATAGTTTATTAAATCATACTGCATACATCCTATTCAGGGCTCCAGAATTCCTTTTGGGAACGATCGGATGATGCCAAAAGTAGATACAAGTTAGCCAATATCATGCAAAATAGCAGCAATTTATTTCTATCCCTTATTTCTGCAATTTAAGAGGCCCCCAAAGTAGATGTAGCTATCTTTTCCAGTCCAGATTGGATTACAAAAGACTGCATATAGAATTCTCCGTCAAGAAAGGTACAACCATGTTTACATTTCATATGATGAATGGCCTGATGGCAATGACTTACGAAGAGACTTATAATGACTTACTAAGGTTTGAATTTTGCTTGTTATCCAAATGAAATCATGATGAACCCTGTATATCTTAGATGAAAAAGGTAAGGAATCTTTAGAAAACAGACCAGAAATAAAGCTACCAACTGGATCTATTCAATGCAGACTTTTGAACAGGTTGCCCTCATTACTGAAACTGGTAGCTCATGCATTGTCACTTTCTTGGATGGATTGTAAGCTGTTTAGAGTCACCTTTGGCAAGATGGGCAGCATCTAAGTTTAATTAAATAAATAGAAAAATTGCTGCAATTAATCCTTTCAAAATATTTGGAAGTTGCAGTTGGTTCAGAATAAGGTGATGTGGGCAGTGCTGGGCCTTTCAGACTATGCTAATATAATACCACTGCTTTGCAGGCTGCATCAATGAGCTTCATAGTACAATGCAAGATTCTACCAGTAGTTCTCATCTGTAAAGCCTTCCCAGCAGAATCACAGGATATTTGCTGGACCACGTCTCTTCAGTTGTTTCTGCCTGTATCAACAGAATCAACGGGCTGGGTGTGTTCCAGGTTTCTTCCATTAAGCAATGCTATTTTGTGGAAACCAGGAGTTGTGTCTTCTCTGTTGTGCTGCTTCTCCAAGGGATAGCATCACCTGGAAATCCAGATGGTCCCACTCCTGTTGGTCTTTCATGAAGCACTAAAGACCCGATTCTTCCTTCAGGCATTTGATCTAAGGTGTGAAATGAAGCACACAAATAAAGCAGTGATAGGCAAAAAGCAGGGTGCCTTGATATGCACAATGTGATACAGGTTTACAGAAAGAATTATTTATATTACCCTGCCTAAAAAAATTTAAGGTGGTTTATATTTCAAGATTACCATGTTGACTTTTAAAATAGACTAAACAGATTAAACTCAGCATTAAAGCCATTAAAATTATTAAAAACACAGGCAGAAAGGGTGAATCCTTTAAAAAGTTTTAAGAAATCCTAAAATCTGCAAGGAATACACATTTTACTGAGAAGGCCCAGCCCAATGGTGGTGACACCAAAAAATGACTTCTCCTTCCAGGTTAATAAACAGTTGGAATCATGCAAAGACAGGCTTTGTCTTAAATAACCAATGCTTAAAATATTTAGGATTTTAAGTGGGATAACCAGTAGCACTTCATTTTTTAACCAGAAATCTATAGGCGGCTAGAGCACTTATTTTAAGAATCTGGCTACTACATTTTGAAATAACTGAAACATCCAAACTATATATTACATCAGTTTTATATAGAGCAGACTGCAATACTTCTCCATTCTCAAAATTGCTAGCTGATGTACCCTTGTTTTAGGTCATTGTCTTCAGAAAACGAATGGAGCCGTCAGGTTAATTGCAGCTGGGCTCCTGGGCATGACTCAGTTTGAGATACCAGATAATCCCATCCTCCAGATAACAATAGCCTGCCCCATGATAAGCATCACTTTCTATCATAATTATCCTGATCCAACCCATTATTGCCCATAGATAGGCATTTTGAGACAGATTGAAGTAATCTGAGAACAATGACATGGAAAAACAAATTTGGGAATTGGTAGCATTTAGTCACCAATACCAAATCTCTTGATGACCGCAAGCAGAGGTCACATGGAGATGTTAAAAAGCATTGATGACTTAATGGAAGGCCTGACTAGTTCCATATAGAAGCTTGTTAGATATCTGAGTTCATCAGGAGGCCTTGTGAAAAGATAAGCTCCTGAACACAAACAGCAATGAAAAAAATGCTAAGTAATTAAGTAACAAGAGCTGCAGTGGTTAAAACATCAGGCTAGAAACCCAAAGACCGGGAGTTCTAGTCCTGCCTTGAGTACCAAGCCACCTAGGTAGCTTTCAGCCTTACGAATGAGGCAATACCACTGATGAAAAACCTTGCCAAAAAAACTGTAGAGACTTGTACTGGCAGCCTCCAAGAATTGGACATGATCGAATGAAATAAAAACAAAACATGTTTGATTGAATAGAATTAGGAATGGGGAAACTTGAGTTGTAGATCTACCTTAGGAACAGAAGCCATATAGCTAACTTCAGGTCAGTCTGGAGGGAAAGCCATCCAGTGGTCAGCATGACTTCTATTCCTTTGCTAGAGGAGGAGGTATTGGACCACACCCCGTTTCCAATGATAAAAGGAAGGTGCCGAGTGAGTATGAGATAGAAGTGGATTCTTGCATAGAATATCAGGGCAGAAGAATTTGTTGCTGAGAGGATCAGGATAAAGTGTGGCTTAGCAAGTGATTGATGGTGAAGGAAGAGTGGATGTGGATTCCAGGAAATCAACAGCAGAAGAATTGGAAATAGAAACAAAGCCTAGTACTCTCTCCGCTCCAGCAGGGATGCTAACATCCCACAGCTATTCCAAGCTGCTTCATTCTGCCCTCCCCCAACTCAACCTGTAAAGCCAGCATTTTGCAGCAGTTCAGAATAGCAACTGACAGCACAGAAGCCAACTAATTTCAGGGTGGCTAAAGTCTTTATTATAGCTTAAATAACTATATAAGTTAAGAATACATTAAAACTTTACAATCAGATACAGTTTCCAGGACTAAGATTAACAAAGATCTAACTACCCAGGAAAACTCTGCTAGATGTTAGTTTACCAATGATATATAAGCAAGTAAAATAACCCAATGGGCTCTGTACTGAATTTGTATTGTACAGAATTTGTATTGATTTTACGGAACTTGAGATAACTCAGCTACTTTGCCACTTAAGTTCCCACAATTCTTTCATTTCACCTGGGGCTATTTTGAAGCAAATTGAAGATAATTGACTAGAAACAATCATGTCTATTACCTTGTAGCAGACAATTGAACTCCAAGGGTGAAAGGCTGGAGGTCTCAAACATCTTGCCCATCTTGGTTGTTTCTGCTGCTAACATCTATCTCCCAGGGGAAGTTCAACTAGCATCCTCCCCTTCACCCTGGTGTGTGATAGGACGGCTTGTCCAGCAATTAAGTAGTAAACATATGGAAAATTTCTATAATGTTCTTGGCTACATAACATAGAAATTTGAATCAAAAGAATTTCAATCCTCTTTGGGAGATAAATTGATCTCACAAAAAATAAAAGCACATTTTGTTTTAAAAAAGATTAAAAATTGGAACACAAAGCAGCCTAAAAGAGAATCCAATGCTCTGTGCAGAAAAAAAAAACATAGTACTGTTTTGCTACAAATGAGTGCTTTGCAGTCAAATATTTGCAGAGTTTCTTCAGAACTTCAAAATTATTATTATGGATCACAGTATTTTAGAGAAAAAAGCCTATATTTTCAGATAGACCTGCAATACCATATCTGAAAGAATGAATTTACATACAATTGCTTAATTTATACTGTGCAAAAAATATTAAAACTTAGCACAACACACTAAACATTAATCAACCTGATAATAGCACAAACTCCTGGGTAGAATGTTTTTATTTCTTCCGAAAGAATAGACTCTTGAAACAGGTCTTGCATACACTTCAATTATTTGGGCGTTTCTTCCTTCAATACATTAATTTGGAGGCTACTGGAAAAACCTATTCTTTACTAACCTCTTCCCATGATTTCCCCTGAGGTCTACTTTTTTAGTTTTAAAAGAAACAAACTTTTCTGACCTTCAGCAGAGGGAGGAACTGGGTTAATTTGACCATAAGAGCATCTCTCCCTTCTGGGAAGGCCTAAGCCTGTCTGGCAAGCAGATACAATATGTTCATAATAGGCCTAAATGAACCTGTTTTCAAAAGATACCAGAGGTGCGATTCAACAGGTTCACACCTATTCATGAAAACCGGTTGTTAACTTTCTAAGCAGTTCAAAGAGCCAGTTGCTGCAAGAAATCTCCTTTTGTTTTTTTCCCCGCTTTACAGGGCTAATCCTGTAAGGAAGGCAGGAAGGAAACATTCTGGTGTTCTTTCTAGCCTAATCTTTATTGCCCTGCTTACAGAAACTGCCTCTTGGTTAATGCATATACCAGCTAAAGGTTCTTGGCAGTACGCCCAGACTTACTGTCGCCTGAGCTCCACCCAGTCACATGATCACTCAGCCTACCCAGCTGGTCATTAGGGCAGAGAATTGGTTGTTGAATTATTTGAATCCCACCACTGGTGGCCCTTCTGTTAAAGGGGAGAGTATTGACAAACATATGGATATACAGTAGGTGCTGATGGGGCACGATGGCTCAGTGATTAAACACTCTGAGTTTTTCAGCTGGAAAGCTGACAGCCCAGGTTTGAGATCTGAGCACTGCATGATGGGGTGAGTTCTCTTACTTGCCCCAGCTCTTGCTCATCTGGCAGTTCAAAAGCATGAAAATGTGAGTAAATAAATAAGGTCCACTTTGGTGAGAAGGTAACAGAATTTCCTGTACCTCAGCATATAGTCATGCTGGCCACATGGCTATGGAAGTGTCTTCCGACAACACTGGCTCTTTCAACTAAGAAACGGAGATGAAGACTGCCTCCTAGAGTCGAATATGACTGGACAGGATATAAACCTTTACTTTTATAGATGTTGATATGTGAAAATTGATATAATATATTAAAAGATGGCCTTAGTCCCTGGGCATGGATTTTGAGAATGGAGGTGAATGGATGACAGTCACAATAGCTGAACCCCACCTATCTCATACCACTGTTTCTGGGTGATAAAACTAGGGAATTTATTTTGTGCCACTCTACAAGAGAAGCTCTTCTATGGTAAGCAGCAGCCCAGAAACAGCCCAGAACCAATGAGCAGAAAGTGTGTAAAAATAGGCAGAGTCTGCATCCTGGCAATATTGCTTAAGGCTAAGCCCTTCCCTGCATTTCTCAATGCCCATCTAGCCTGCCTGCTGATCTCTTTGCGCCATACATTTCTCTCTCTCTTTCTCACATGAAATTAGATCAAATGTCCCATTTCCTTTGTTTGGCTGGTGGGGGAAAGGCATTGGCTATATGTCTGCTGATAGAACTTGTTCAACTGTTTCACCCACAGTGGAAGTGAAGTGATCTCCAAGCTCTTGCCACTTGGTGACATATTCTTCAAGTCCCCTTAGGCTTTTTAGGCATTTGAGCTTTTTAGTTTAAATCTGCTTGCTGTACTGGAAAGCATTGCTCTGTTAAAAACAACAACACAGCAACCAACTAAAAATATCATAATTGTAGCTATGCTGTCCCTAAAAACCTCTTCTGCTTCCTTTCACATTCTTCCTCATGACCTGCCAGAGACTGGCATGCCATCATGGTGAGATCTATGCTCTTTCTATTACACAAACTTTCTTGAGTCCAGCAAACTGGAAATATGATCTTTCCTTTTTGTAAATATAAGCCTTGTTTTGAGCCTGCTGAGCTACTTTGCAGTTGCCATTCGTCAATCCAATTTTTTTTTCTCAAGGGCCAAGCAGGATTAAACTAATTAATTGAAAGTTTAAAAAAAAGAAGAAGTTTGGGCTCTCCTATTAAATTAATGCCTTTCCTGCTCCTGCCATCCGTACAAAAATGTTAAGTGTTGTTCTTAATACTTGGTTTGAAATAATTGCCTCCCGTGCTGACAACTTGTCAAGAGTTAAGATGATGCAATTTGATAAGGTCTAAAATCCCTTTTTTTATTACTATCTATTTTGTACGAGGTTATAACTACAAATTTAGTCCAGTGTTAAGAGCTGTAGTTTTCACTCTCACATTAATAAGAAAGATCACACTTTTTCAAAAGGTTGCAATTAAATGCCTTATAAAATTTTTCCAACGTATTTGCAATGTTTAAAATATCATTTAATTGGACACTGATTATGAATGTTTTATTAAACCTATTTCTTTATATTCTGTTAAAAATGCTGAGATCTCCATTCAGATTGGCATCATGAAGTAAGGGAAAGCTTTAACCCTTATGTCATACTATTTTCTCAGTGCAAACCTCCCTGTATCCAATGCCATTATTTGCCTGCCCAACCAATTTAATAGATAGATAAGAGTTTTATTTATTTGGTTTATTTTTTTCCCCATCAGCTTTTATTAGTTTTATAAATAACTCAAGCTGTGAACATATCTAATGCTCCTTCCTCCTCCTTTTTTCCTCACAACAAAAGCTCTGTGAGGTAAATTATTGAGCGAGAGTGTGACTGGCCTTAAGTCACCCAGCTGCCTTTCATGCCTAAACCTGGACTAGAACTCAGAGTCTCTTTTTTTGTCTTGCTTGGTATCTTAACCACTAAACCAAATTAGCTTCTACATAGTTTAAAAAATCCATAGTCTTCTACAAGCATGCCTAAAAAGAAGAGATGAGCTTCACTGGCATCTTCCAGGCCTTTGGTGAGGATGACTTTCCTCCTTTTTGTTGTCTCTGAGTTTGTTTTCTTGGTCATCATTGTTCTATCACCTCATGGCTTTTCTGCATTCATTGTTGTTGTTGTTTGTTGTTGTTGTTGTTGTTGTTGTTGTTAAACCCAGAGTTACTGGGAGATATAAATGTAATAATAGTAGTAATAATAATAGAGAGCTAGTTTGTTGTAGTGATTAAGGCTTCAGACTAATAACTAAGAAACCGTGAGTTCTAGTCCCACCTTGTATATGAAGCCATCTGGGTTTGGGTTAGTCATTTTCTTTCAGCTCAGGAATGAGGCAATAGCAAAACACTTTTGAAAATTCTTGCCAAGAAAACTACAGGGACTTGTCCAGGTAATCTCTGACAATTGGACATAATTTAATGGAAAAATAATCATGATAACAATAATAAGATTCATTCTCTGTTCCTGTTTTAGTGTACTGCATGATTCCATTTATTTGCAAAACAGAAGATTTTTCCCATGCTTTAGGAACAAATAGAAACAAATAGGAACAAATAGACAACTAGCACTGGTCTATTTGAAGAATTTAGAACCATCAGCATTATCTGTTTCAGAGCCACCTAACCTCAGATTGTTACATGAATTTGTAAATATATCTAGAAATAATAAGACAAGACCTGAAAACTTGGATATCTGAGTCCATAATTTATTAAGTTAATAACAAGAAAAAATGTAAATGATTCCATCCATCCAAACTTCATCTGAATAAGTTAATAAAGACACTCCTAACCAGAACCTAAATTATAATAAAGGTAAAGGTCACCTGTCCAGTCATGTCCGACTCTAGGATGCAGTGCTCATCTCTGTTTCTTGGCCAAGGGAGCCAGCATTGTCCAAAGACATTTTCTGTGATCATGTGGTCATCGCGGCTATATACCAAAGGTTCACAGAGCACTGTTACCTTTCCAGCAAAGTGGTATCTATTAATTTATTTGCATTTGCATGCTTTCAAACTGCTAGGTGGGCAAGAGCTGGGCCAAGGAATGGGAACTCAATCCTTGATGCAGCACTCTGGTCTTGAACCCAGGCTGTTAGCTTTCCAGATGACAAACTCAGCATCTTTAACTGCTGAGCCACACACACCCTGGTAATAACAGGAAGAAGCAATTGGGGATTCTTAAGATATTTTATAGTTTTGCATCCTGTGTCTGCAACATAGAGCATAATGCCTTGTATGGAAAACAATATCCCATCAAAAGAAAGATCATTAGATGAATGAGAAAGACTGACTTTTTATGAACTGTCACACTGCACTGAATAGAAAATGATTGACAGAATAATATCAATCAAACAGGTTGCTTGTATTTGCAAGTATCTGTGGAAGGAAAATACAATAGCTGAAGAAGGAAATTCTTTCTTATGATTAGAGAAGTTCTAAATCTTCTTCGGAGTCAAGGAAAAGTTTATTCAAGGCTTCACTGGATCATATTTCAAAACTCAATCAAATCAAATCAGTGTTTTTATTACAGGTCAGCAACCAAAACTGAATAAAACTTATTAAATTAAATAAAACTAATAAAGTACTTCAAAATTCATGGGGCTTAGTGGAACATTTCTCAACACTTAAAGGGATACCTGACTGTGCAAAGCTAAATTATATGTTGATTTTTGTCCAGGACATTTTGTGCTCCCTCAGGAAACCTGGCATAGAAGGGAATAGACCAGGAACAAACTTTTGTCTCAACTACAATAGTAAGTTGTTTTAGAAAACCTTTATCAAAAATATTAAATATGGACCTAATTTGCTGAAACCTTATACTTCATCTTTGAGTCAACTTGTCAAGATACAGAAATATGAGGGAAGGGTATATGTGAAAATATTACAAAAGCTGATTGTTAAACATTATGGCTATATTTTCTGTATCTCTTTTTTTTGGTCTAGTGTATTTTATATGGATAGGAAAATGTAATTGCAAATGTATATCTGTTCAGTGAATAGCTTCTACTTTTGGTGTTAATACTTTTGTTTTTAAGATAACGTACATTTTTACTTGGGGGTCATAAAATGTCATTAATTCAGGAGGAAAATGGTATTGAAAATAGCTATAAATCCAGCTTATAATAATTTTTAAAATCATGATAGCTTTTAAGTTATGTTAAAGTACTTATCGGCTCCTTATTTGAAGTTAGAAATGTTATCATGGGAAGGTATTGAAAAATTCAGCTCCAAATCAATTCAGCCTCCTCTGTCACTCTATCAGATAATTGCAAGATAATGCTGGGATCCATCAAGGACAGTTCAGTTGCTGCATATTCTTTTACTAAAAAAACCCTCTACATTTCAAATTACGAATGAAGAGGAAATATTATTTTTTTTATTGTGATGTATACAATATACATTGTATATATCAAAATTCCATTGTAAAAGAAAATAAAATGAATTAATATATAAAAATCATAACTACAGTAATGCCTCCTGAATCATTAGCCAGGTTAATTCCTAGCAGACTGTTCTTTCAGACTATAATGTTACAGTAGGTTGAATGTCCTGTTTTCCTTTCTGAAACGGATTCCAAGTCCAATGTTCCCATACCGTATATACATATGCATATAGATTTGAACCTATACAGGTATGACCATAACTGACCCAAAATTTCCATTGCTAAGTGAGACAGTTGTTAAGTGAATTTTGCTCCACTTTCCAACCGTCCTTGTCACAGTTGTTAAGTGAATCACTGCAGTTGTTAAGCTAGTAGCACAGTTGTTAAGTGAGGGGTCTTTGGTGCTCTCTGTGTTTGGTTGTTTTCTTGCAGACATTTCATTACCCAAACTAGATAACATCGCCAGTGCTAGTTGTTAAGTGAATCTGGCTTCCTCATTGACTTTGTTGGTCAGAAGGTCGAAAAGATGCTCACATGACCCCAGGATACTGCAACCATCATAAATACATCCCAGTTGCCAAGTGTCTGAATTTTGATCATGTGACCATAGGGATGCTGCAACGGTTGTGTGAAAAATGGTCATATATCACTTTTTTCAGTGCCATTGTAACCTTGAATGATCACTAAATGAACGGTTGTAAGTTGAGGACTACCTGCAATGAGAAGTATTCAATCTATAACCACAATCTAAACCTAGTACTCCTCTTTTTATAAACTTAGCCCTTGACAATGAAACGCTGCAGAAACATTCTCTTGGTATAAGAAATCTGCATGCTAAACAATGGAGAACCTAGTTAATTTAGATTCAATTTTGTATCAGAATAACAAACCTTCCTTCCAGCTTCTTAAAACTGAATTACTTGATCATAATTATATAAAATACCAGTATAAATAAGAACAGGGGTAACAACCATTGTAATGAAATTAATAGGAAGCCCCACCTGCCCCCACTCTTGTTTTGAAAAAAAACCCCACTACAAATTGCTGTGCTGATTTTCACAAGGTATAAGTTGCTTCTAATTTAAAAAAAAAGGTGGGGAACAGTTCTCTAATTTATAACAATTTCTGCAGTAGTTTGTACTTCAAACTTGATGTACTGTAAGGGAAAGCAGGTGTTTATGCTGAATACAATATACCTTGCATAAAACTATGAATGATTCTGCATAATGCTGGTTGTTATCTGCACTTGGCACTGCAGTTTTCTCCACTCTCAGTGGATTTATTTATTTGTATTTATTTAATAAATCTGTATGTTGCCTATTTCATTATGTCTAGGGGTGGGGGAGGGAGCGTATTTGAAAGCATTGCATGGATGAATTTAACGTGTCGGCCTGCTTTCTCTCTCTCTTTTTTTTCCTGTG
>JAOYMU010000263.1:3291174-3302016 GCA_025802295.1 Psammodynastes pulverulentus | reverse complement strand
TTCCATCCTTCCGAGGTGGGTAAAATGAGGACCCAGATTGTGGGGGCAATAGGCTGATTCTGTAAACCGCTTAGAGAAGGCTGTAAAAAGCACTATAAAGCTGTATATAAGTCTGTGCTATTGCTATTGTATGGCCATCTTTTGGGGATCCAGCATTGGGCATTGGAAAAGGTGTTAGGCCAGATAGCCTCCAATGTAATTCCTAACTCTATTTTCTCTTCTATGATTTAGAACGTAAGACTAGATTGATTAAACACTAAGATCTGCAGAAGGCAGGCGAGTCAGGTAAACACATTGATAAACAGTGGCATCTGCAGCAAACTGCAATGACACGGGAAAGATGAGGCACACAGCATGACGTCATGATGCAAATATTGCCATGGCATCCTGCGTCCTGATGCCTGACACAAATCTGTAAGGCAAGATGCTGTCATACCAACTGATTATTTGTCTTTCCTTGCTTCCCTGCAGTCACTATGCTTATACACTTTCTTCTGATTAGGAATTGCAATCAGGAGGGGATCATGCTGTAGAAGCTGGTTTAGAAGCATATGCAATTAAATGTGCTTCCAATCCCCTTCAGGTTTTAGATCCAAGTTCACAAAAATCTTTAGGGGGGGATTGATACACTCTCTTAGTTTGGTTCAAACCTATCCCATCTTCCCAACCTATATATAAAAAGCTATATGTAGACAGTAGTAGGATATAATGTTCCACTTACTTCAGAACAATCATTCACAAGATGGACTTATCTTAAATTTGAGGTCTGAGGCTATAAGTATTCTTAACTCAAGCGTTATCTGAATATATAATTTTATGTATTCTTCCCTTTAATTTCCCTAACAGTGAGCTACTGAAGACATAAAATGTGCCCAGTAAATAAAATGGCCAAAGGCAGATTGGTCTACTTTGTTTTCTTTCTGCATTTTCGAGTCTAAATATTGGCTTTAATTAACTGCAACTAAAAGTTTGTGAGCGCCACAAATCTGGAAATGCTGTTTATTCAGGTGGTGTGCTGAAAACTCTTATGGTTCTTGTTTAAAAGGCTTTGATTTAATGATTTTCCTTTAGAAGCCTCTAGCGAAAGGTGCTTCCCTCAAAGTGACTGATTTAGCTGCAGCCTCAAAATATTCCCCTCAGGGTCTCAGTCAAAGCTCATGATTAATTGACATCAGAATGAGGCATAACTGGTCTCAATGGGCTGTGAAAATAAAACACATTTTATGGTTTTTATACGAGGGCTTCTTCCATTTACTAGTAACCACCTGCTACTGTTACTATGTAGAAATTTTAAAGGTGTGAGTTTTTCTTATTCAAACAGCCATTTGTCTGAAATGGTATAGAGTTCAGTAGAAGGTTGGATAGAATACTCCAAGATAGCTTCCAACACTGTTATTCTATTCTGTTCTGTCCTTTAAATTTCCCATTTCTTCTTCTGGAACTCTTCGATTCTAATTTGGACACTGGTTGCTAAAAGGGCATATCTAAGAGATGTTGTACTTCCTTTAGAAATTTGATAGAAGCAACTTCCAGAATACGGACATAAACCCTTTCATTTGTAGGCCTGTTTGACAAGACACTGCATGAGATCATATTGCTTAATATTATTATCTTGGCAGAGCTCCTATTTTAAATTCAATTTTCTTTTATCGCAGCCATGCTCAGTGATTGCATGAGGTGTGTGAATGTGCACATCTAGCAATAGAAGATGGAGTAAAAAACCATACCTGGTATTTCTAACTGCCTCCATCTAAGTAAGATGGGTAGAAATGGGATTCTAGCACTGATGAATTCTGTAAAATGAAATATCCATGAGTGCTGGAAAGTGATCTCCAGGATTTTGCTACATTCATAATAATTCTGGGTATGTATTCAACACTGTTTTGATAAAATATAGGATAAATAACTAATGCACTCTAGATGCTTTAAATCACAGCCCCAATAGCCACTTGTTTGGGGTGTAGTATATGCCCAAAGTCACTTGTTTTGTGAAATGGATGGCTATATACTTTTGAGAAACAAACAAACAAACAAACAAACAAACAAACAAACAAATCGTTGATAGGATCTAATCCACAATTCACTAAAAAAAAATCCAAGTTGCAACCAAATTCATTCATTCAATCAATCAACCAGGACAGAGTTGGAAAGGACCTTGGAAGTCTTCTAGTCCTACTCCCTGCTCAAGCTGGAGACCCTATACCAATTCAGACAGATGGCTGTCCAATCTTTTCTTAAAACCTCCAGTGATGTAGTACCTACAACTTCTGAAGGCAAGCTGTTCCACTAGTTAATTATCCTCACTGTTAGGAAGTTTCTCCTTAATTCCAGATTGCTTCTCTCCTTGATTAGTTTCATCCATTGTTTCTTGTCTTACCTTCTGGTGCTTTGGGAAATAACTTGATCCCCACCCCTTTGGGACAGCCCCTCAAACACTGGAATACTACAATCATGTCCCCCGTAGCCTTCCTTTCTTCTAGACTAGCCCTACCCAATTCCTGCAACTGTTCCTCATGTTTTTGTCTTCAGGCCCTTAATTGTCTTAGTTGCCATTCTTTGCACTTTTTCCAAAGTCTCAACATCTTTTTTGTAATGGGATGATTAAAACTGGATGTAGAATTCCAAGTGTGGCCTTAGTAAGGCTTTGTAAAGTGATACTAATACTTCACATCATTTTGATTCTATGCCTTTTATACAACCAAGGATCGTATTAGCTTTTTGGGTTGCTGCTGCACACTGCTGGCTCATGTTTAAGTGATCATACACTAGGACTCCAAGGTCTCTCTCATAATTAATGTTTTTGAGGCAGGTTTTGCCCAATTTGTATATGTGTCAAATTGTACAGCTGGCATATAATTTGCCATACAGGAGCAAAAGGAGGGCTTCTCCTTTGGTTTTTGTACCTTTGGTTTTTCCTGCCTAGGTGTAAAACCTTACCTAGCTGTGAAACCACCTGAACTAAACTATTGAACAAGGATTTGAACAAGATTTATTCAGATTTCCAGACAGAAACTTCCTTATCATTTATAGAAAAGGATCTGAAAGAAATTTCTGCATATTTTCTTCTCAAGACTTTGAGTGTTTGCTTTCTTTAGTCTGCAACAAAACTGCTACTTATGCAACTAAAGAGTGTTTGCACTCTCATTGTTCTCTCTTATCTTAATGGCACTAAATCTCTATTTGCCAAGGAAAAAGCATAATGGAGAAATCAACAAGTCCACAAGAAAGCAGGATTAATAATCAAGAACATATATATCTATAGGTTTGATTCATCAAGTCCGAAAACAATCCAGGTTCACAAAAGCCAGGCTGAAACATACAGAGTTATGGCAGGAATGGTTGTATAACACACAGTCTTAGCTGACAATTGTTAGCAGCAGCAAAAGCTATTAGGTACAGGCTTGAATTCTGTAATAGAAGGTGAGTGCAGGTGTTACTAATTATAGGACAATAGCTTGGCCCAATCTCAGCTTGGTCTGGAAGGTCTACCTTGGCTAGTTCTTCTGGATCACGCATCAGCAATTGCTCTCCTGACTTCCCTCCGAGAATGGATCAGGAAGCATGACAGAGTGTGTTTACTGTGTAAAATGTTTGCACAATTAGTTTATGGGGGGAAAAATCTATTTTTAATTCTTGCTGAAGCTTAAAAAAAGTTTTTTTCTGTGCATAGTTCTATCTATCTTGACATATTAATCAATATTGTCTTATCAAAAGCACATTGTAAGCTGAAAAAGCAAGCAAATCAGCATGCTTTCAAACAGATATCAGCCATGAATTGCCCATGAGCTGGCCAAACTGGTCTGCTTTTGTCAAACAATGAGAATGCAGTAAGCTTGGCCAAATTTCATATAGCTATTCAACTTCGAGAGTCACATACAAAAGGAGCGGACGTTGTATCACAACTGCATAATGCTGCTTTTGTAATTTGTTCTTCTATTTCCCACCCCTCACCACTATAGATGTCTTTCTTCTCATGAGAGGAAAGCAGAACTGAAGTTTATTGTGTTCTTCAGCATCTCGTTGTCATTTGCTAGCAAAAAACTTGTACCAATGGCAACCACTTGAAAACAACCTCTATGATGTTTAGACTATAGATAGTCCTTGCTTAAAGACCACAATTGGGCCCTGGAATTTGGATGTAAGTTGTTGTAGTTCTTAAGTGAGTTATCACATGACTTGATTAAATTTTAAGATTGTTCTTACAATGACTTTAAAGTGAGTCATTGTGGTTATTAAGCAAATCTTGATGCTTTGCTGATGACTACAGATAGTCCTGTTTTAATGACTGGTTCTTAATGACCAGTCAAAGTTACAAAGACTAAAAAAAAAATTACTTACAACATTTCCTCAAAGTTACAACTGCTGCACTCATCCCCCAGTAGTAACATGATTGCCTTTCATGGGCTTGGCAACCAACTTGCATTTATGACCAGCTGCAATCATATAACTGCATTTTGCCATGTTTTTTGTTAGTTTCTGACAAAAACACCCATTCACAAGAATGGATTTGCTTAACCACGATGAGATTTGTTTAATGACCACAATGACTCACTTTATAGTTGACAAATGAATCTATGACAGTGTGCTATCTTATCTACTAAGATTTTCATGCTTTTTTTCTGGACCTCTGAAGCATCTGATTGGTCATTGGTGAGAATAGGTTATCATACCTATTAGTTCATTTAACATAATAATATTTTAGTAGTTATTCATATTTATTACTTATTAATCCATATCCTAGTTTTTTATCTAAGCCCATCTACTACTCCTTATGGCCCCGGCTGTCATGCAACATAAAATGCTGCTGTTTTATATAAAAATATTGCCCATACTAAGCTATTAAATGGAAACACCACGAGTGTCAGCACGAGTTACATAATGAGTTGGAACCAGGGCTTTTTTTCGGCCGGAACTCAGCGGTACTGCGTTCCGGCACCTTTTCCGAGTCCGCGTCACGTGACGCGTCTCGACCAATCGCGCGCTATCACTTCCAGGTTCTTTTAGCGCGCGACGGGGGGCGCGTTCCGGCACCTTTCGGCGCCGAAGAAAAGCCCTGGTTGGAACCATGCCAAGATTCAATATGCATGTTTATATATCAGTCAGAACATACAGGAGAACTCTGGTGTAATTTTAAGAAATAAATTTGGGGCATGAAGAATTTGGATACATATATGTGTAGATGCTTTACTTATAGTTCTTGCCACCTAAAATAGACTACAAGTAACTCAACTATCCAACATACAGAGATCAAAATATGGTTGTTATCACCCTATGATCACATAGAATAACCATGAAGATTACTAAGTGGCTAAACTGTTTCCTTTGTCTTAGAATCAGAGTGCTATTAACCAGGAAAAATAAAATCATGGAAGCAAAATATATTAAAGTCATAATCATTGCCAAAGCTTAAATAAAAATCTGGAGGGAGAAACAAAAACAACAGTGCAGTAATTCATGAAAGGCAAATATAATTTATTTCATATTTACTTAGATAAAGTGGAAAACCCTCCTGCATATTTTTACACTGAAGAACAGTTATATAAACTCAAGAGCGCTCTACAGCTTATGCCGAGACAGAATGAAAATAAACCTGAAATTGTCAGATTGTGAGCAACCAGATAAAATGTTGAGGCTATCTTATAAAATATGCATAGAAGTCATTATAAGAACTAAGGCTGGGCTCAAATGCCCCCATTTCCTCTAAAATTCAACTTTGTTTGCAAAAATTATAAGTATCATAGATTTTTAAGAAATTATAATAACTCATCTTTATGGCATTAATTGAGAGAAAAGAATTGAAATACTATAGAGTGAAATTTACCTCCAAGGAATCTTAGGGAAAATAAGTAAGCAATTTATTTGGTAGGATTTATGTCCAAAATAGTAGGTATCTCTGCCATGGTTGACATTCAGTGTGCTGTTCCATCTAATGTAATCCTATCTACCAGCACATCTGGTTTAGCATTCTGTCATGAAAACCTTTCCCCAGCAAGCCAAAATGCTAAAGAACTAGCTTATGCTGTTCATATGTTTATATGGCCCACGTTTTTAATTATAAAAAAACATTAGTATATCTCTACTTTTATATATTATGTTATTTAAACAATTCATAGGGCCACCCATCTCAACAATGATTCTCAGGAGCATACAAAAATTAAAATGAAACCATAATCAAGCAATCAGCTATGTTACCAAGGTCAAGAAATAAACACCCAATTTCATAGAGCAAATCAAAACAAGACAACCAATCAACTAGAATAGTTTATCAAAATCCCAGCCTAAATGCATGTGGAAACCAGGTAGGTAGTGTCTTGTGAAAAGCTAGTAGGGTGGGGGTTATCCAAATCTCTTGGAGTTTGCTAGGAGGATGTATTTTTCTTTTAATGAGTTAGATCAGGGGTGTCAAACTCACGTCATCACGGTGGCGTCACGTGAAGTATCGGGACTTTTTCCCCTTTCGCAAAACTGGGTGGGGGCAGGGCTAGCACATGACGCATCCGGCCCATAGGCCACAGGTTTGACACCCCTGAGTTAGATTACTCTCCAACATTCATTCATGCTATTTAAATTCATTTAAATGTCTCCCTTTGCACCAATTCATCTCCATTTGATACATGCAAAATATGATAAAAAAATCTTTGACTACTAAATTTAATAATAATAATAAATACACAGAATTTAAAAGTTTAAAAAGAAATTTGCTATCAGCGTGGTTATCGTGTTTAGCTGCCAGATTTTTAGCTGAAATCCCCCAAAGTCTGTATAATTTTGGTCTCAGCTCAATTTTCAAATAGTTTTCTCTTCTGTTTATTACATACTTCTTAATTAAATCAAACTTTTAAAAACCAACTCAGTCCTTTAAGACTTATCATGAGATGCTAATTTTATCTAACTCCAAATCCTCAGGGTTCATTTTTTGTTTTATATGGATTTATTTAATTTGGTTCAACTCACATTAGACATTATATCATAATATGTATCACAATTCTTTTCTCTGCATATTATTTTTTTAACCCCAAGTCATCTCAACTAGGATATGTATTTAAGAAAAAGAAGCATTAAAGAAAAGGTCATATTGTCACATTCCTGCATTTCTTCATTTTGCAATAAATAACTCACCGAAGATAAGGCAAATACTAGGCAAGATTTTGTTAATTGCAGTATCTTCTGTAGAATCATCAGTAAGTCTTTCCTAAGGCCTGGAATGATGCTTACATTTTTCCTTTTATTTTAGTTTTGTTTTAGTATATTTGATGCCAGTCAATAACCACAGTCCTTTGGATTGGCTAAATTAAAAGCATACAATAAAAGCTCATTGTCCTCAGGAATCCAAGGCAAAACAAGGATTTAATCCTCAGGAATGAAAACAATGTAGAATAGAATAAAAGCAAAAATAAAACCAGAAGCATGGTAAATGTCTAACACAATTTATAACAAGCCTGGAAAAAGGATCTTTATTATGGATTGTAGCTACAGCAATATAAAGAACTAGTGCGCCATTTGAGAAGAGAATGAATTCAACATATTGGCTGCTATCAATGGAGAGACCTTACTCATTTGGTTGTGCATATGTAGATAAATGTACCTACCAGGTAGATAAATGTACCTACCTCATTATGTTTTGAAAGGAGCCAACCAACCTTTTAAATAGAGGAATCACTTATTTCAATAGTATAAGCTCAGAAGATTTGGTCTGGTAGTCTTGGTGTGCTCCAATTTCTTTCAATGAAACAATGCCATCTATGAGGGCCCCAGAAGTGTGCCCCATGAGGCCATTGGTGAGAGTGAGTGGAGCCCCCTTTGGGTTGTGTGAGTTTTTCTTTCTTTCATATCCATCCTTTTTTTTTTTTTTTTTTGAGGAAGGGATAATTCTTGCCTTCTTTACTTTTCATTGTTTTGTCTATTGTTGTAATATTTTTCACTGTTTTTAAATTTTTCTTTGTTAATTACCCAGCGTCATTGGGAGTTGGGTGGCATATCAACTTAATAAATCAAATAAATAAATAAATAAAAGAGAACCAGCATAGAAGCAGAGAGATCCAGGTTCCATTTACCTTCATTGTGAAACCTCATTGGGTGGCTGTGGTCTGTGTCCCAGTCTGACAGAATTGAGACAACCCCATTTTTATGGCATCATAGGATAATTCCACCTTTTTGTACATGTTAATATCATCAGTGCACAAACCAAAGGAATGTTTGGATTGTAATCCTGCAACCACCATCTTCTGTTTCTCCCCACCCCCAATGCCATTGACACTACTTAATTGTAATCATTGTTATATCCTAGAACTCAAACTAAATTCATGACATAAGGTAGTGGAATTTGGAAACATTTGATTATGCAATTTTAATTTGATTATGGAGGAAGCTACTTTCTTTTTGTTGAGTAAAAGGCTTTGGTTTTACTTAACTGAATGCATAGTCTCATAGGAGCAAAAATTGTAATAAAAATACAATTCAGTGATATCTGATTGAGAATTTAAACTTTGAGAACATGCAGCAATGGCAAAATTAACAGCATATATTCACAACACAAGCTTTGCCAAATTTAAGCAAGAATGGTTCTCATAGGTACAATTTATATTTTCAGCATAACAAATATAAACATTTATAATATGGTTTCTAAGGAGACCTAAATGTTTATAAAAACTACAAATTTACAAAGGGAGAAGTTAAAAACCAAATAACTTTTAAACTTTTTCTTTCAATGTTATTGTTATTATTGCTTTTTTGTTTTTTAAATATACATAAGCAGCAATAAGTAACACTACTATGGAGACTTTAATATTACAGGAAGTATTAAGCTTAAGACGGAAACCTTTATTATACAATAAATAATTTAATATATTTTGCAGGTGTTTATTAATGCCACATCCAACTTTAGATGTAAAATTTAAGCAACCTCATACTTACCAATATGAGTTTTAGAAATCATAACCAATATTGATATAAACATTCTTTCATGTTATCTTTAAAAGCTTATCTATATATCAGAGTCTTAATACTCTCCTTGTACCCATATAATGTCATGCACTACTTGTGTTTATAATACTGCAATAAAACAATATAAAAAGGGGGGAGCTGAACCCATAACTAAACCTATGTCTAGGGTTTTGTCTTCTGATATTAAGACTACTGTATTTAAGTTTGTTTCATACAACATCCCTTGACTAAAAGGTAATATAAAGTATTTGAATAAGAGATAAATAAAGCAAGCTCGTGCAGAGAATTTGAGCAGTGGCTGATTGGCTTTCCTTAGGAGTGAAGAGAGAAAATCTGATTTTCCCCACTTTTCTTGCCTGTATATTAAAATGAAACTCCTAAAACATCTCTATACTATTGAATGAGTTGAATGAAATGGGATTACCCAGTTAATGGTCTTACCATTCAATAGCAATAGCACTTAGACTTATATACCGCTTCACAGTGCTTTTACAACCCTCTCTAAGCAGTTTACAGAGTCAGTATATTGCCCCCAATAATCTGGGTCCTCATTTTCCCAACCTTGGAAGGATGGAAGGCTGAGTCAATCTTGAGCCTGGTGAAATTCGAACTGCCAAATTGCAGGCAGATGACAGTCAGCAGAAGTAGCCTGCAGTACTGCATTCTAACCACTGGACCACCGCAGCTCAAAAAATAATAATTTTTTGACTTTACTTTTATTATTTCTACTGACATTAGTAACAGTTGGCCTGATTGCCAATAAAATAATCATTTTCATTGGGCTAGCTTCTAGCTTGCACTTTCTTGGGATTTATTTAGGCTCACATATTTGAACACCTGGCTCTTAAGTTTTAGGATATAATTAGCAAGTTATGTAACCTGCCATGCATTAGGAAATCTTTTGTATTTCTGTACCTATTGGCATTGTACATAGTGAATAGTTCTATACATAGCAGAAAGAACAAAAAAAAAATAAAATTGATAGAATATACCAGGTCTCAGAGTTCCGGAGAAGATTTGAAAAACCTAAACCAAGAAAATATATCTAAGCTAAAAATAACAGATATAATTTTCTCTCCCCTCCTTCCACCCATTTTTAAAGTTCTTCATGAATGTATAAACTTGTTTTATTTCTAAAGGGTTACTTCAGGGGAAGAAAAGTTTGGAAGAAAACAGGAATGATGTTTAGTTTTCCTTTCATTCAAAGGAAATGATGTTAGCTTTCCTTTCATTCAAAGGAAATTTAACTTTTAAACAGCACCATTTTAAAAACTGCTAGACAACTCTGTGCCTCATTGGACATCCTCTGAGAGAATGCAGTTTAATGTGACCAGAATGAACATTAAATTTTAGGCTGACCAATTTTTTTTATCCCAAGGCTAGCCATCCCTAAGATCATCTAAGTACAGTATATATCATAAATAGAAAATAAACGTAGCACCAAATAAAATTCATTAATGTCAATATTTACTTATCTAAACAGAGAACCAGAATTACCACAGACAGACAAAAAATCAGTGTGAACAACTTCTGACTTCTCACCAGCTTCCTCATTGACTCTGCTTGTGGGAAACTCTCAGGGACCATGCTGTTGCGCCCACAATTCCCCCCCCCCCAAAAAAACTAGTCTGAATATCATGGAAATTTCAACTTCACAGGAGTAACAGGTCCTGGATTTATTACACATTCTTTAAGTTAGTGGGTGTTAGGTACCTTTAGCAGAGGTAGTATTCAGCAGGTTCTGACCAGTTCTGGAGAACCGGTAGTGGAAATTTTGAGTAGTTCGAAGAACCGGCTCAAATACCACCTCTGACTGACCCTGCCCCCATCTATTTTCTGCCTCCTGAGTCCCAGCTGATCGGCTGGGTCTTCTTTTGTTGCCCTGCACAGGAGAACGGA
>JAOYMU010000263.1:3265235-3278512 GCA_025802295.1 Psammodynastes pulverulentus | reverse complement strand
GGATAATAGATATAAGTATAAACATAATTATGAATATATGAAATGAATACGAATAAGAGAGAACATTAGGACAGGGACAGTAGGCACATTGGTGCACTTATGCATGCCCCTTACAATTGGTACCTGTTTATATTAGAGTTGCTTCTATGTAGGAACGGATTAGACTCCTGTTGGGATTTGCTCAGAGACTTTACATGCATATTTTTCTACTGGAAGTCTTCTGAGATGCTATCTCTGATTTCAGCACTCTTACATTTTTATTTCCTCCACTATTTGTTTTGTATGTGACTACTTTCAGCTATACATGATTTCTACATTTTTTTTAAATTTTCAAAAGCAAAGTTTGATAGGAGCCCTGGTGGTGCAGTGGTGAGAATGCAACATTGCAGGCTGACTCTGTCCACCTTCAGGAGTTTGATTCCTTCTATCCTGACCAACTCAAGGTTGACTCAGACTTCCATCCTTCCAAGGTTGGTAAAATGAGGACCCAGATTGTTGGGGGCAATATGTTGACACTTAGAGAGGGCTGAAGAGCACTATGAAGCGGTATATAAGTCTAAGTGCTGTTGCTATGGCTATTGCTATTCTGTTGATCTTGTGTGAGATTATTCTATTTCCCCACATAATAGAAAGGAAGAGCTGAATTCCATAGCCACAATCACTGATATCACCAAGTCAGGAGATACTATTATAAATTTTGCCTTGTAATTATTTTTTTCCCTTTTACTTACGAATAAGGCACATGTTATGGGAGCCCTTTTTCTCATATGGAGGGTGATGTGTAGTAAAGGTATCTTGCTGGAAGAAAGGTGATAGCAGTGAGAACTCCTACGCTATTTTACTAGGCAGGACGTGGAGTGTGTGTGGTTAGGGTTATGCTCAGGTTTTTGAGAAAGGAAGTCTGAAACCTCCAATCGGTCATCCAGTGGATTCAAAAGCAATGCTACAAATTCAAATAGATTAGCAGGGGATATTTGCAATTGGTAATTCTGTCCATCCACTCCTCCTCCAGAAACTGACCTTTCTGTCAACATTGCAACATTACTAGCATGGATGTGGCAATATGGGAGAAATATAGAAGGGGCTTCTGTATAATAATTGTATATCATTAATACAATTAATTAAACAGCACATTGTAACTGAAGACATTATATAAATGGAGAATACAACTGTTAGTATTACACAGCACTGTCAATCACTACATAGTTATAGGTTCTTTTTTTGCTTCTCACAAAAACTATGCCTTGACTTTTTAAAAAAATGGATTTAGTCCAGAGGCCCTTTAACAATCTGTCAGGCCGAATAACATTTTAATAGAAAGGCTCTTCTGTCATTCATAGTAGATTGGAAAAGCAACTGTTTATCTCGGCAACATCCATTTCTAAGTAGACAAATATAAATTGCTATCTAAAACTTGGAAATCTATTTAAACATCCATTTCTGAGACATGTTCGCAATTCGGTGCTGATTTAAATGAGAGAAGCTAAATTTCAGTTATTCCAAAAAAATAACTGCTCACATTCAGGGATGTAATTATGTCAATATCACAGCATAGAACACATTATTTTACTTTTTATACAATTCAAAGAAACCATACACAGTATGTTCTTTTTAAAATTAGAGCCCCTATAAATAGGAAGTGAAGATTGTCCTGTGCCACTATTTTTTTTTTTTAAAATGCTTTCACAGCTCTTGTTAATTTTTCCAATTGTTTTGAACCGTTATCCTTGTGGAGAAAAAACAAGTAAGAAAAATGAACCTCTCCTAGTGGTATATATAAGTCTTAAATTCATTTTGGACTAAATAAAATGCAGATCGGGATTTGTATGTTATAAACATGGCAGGCATGTATTTTCATTTTTCATCCTTAGAATTTTAGACAAATCTGAAATAAATTACATTGGATTGTATTACAGTGCTGAATTGAAGTGATGGTCTGCTCAGTGGGCCAACACATGATGTACATCTCATCATATCTCTTAATTACTTGTTTACTACTTTAATCACACAGTTCAACAACCCTTATTTATTCCAGAGAACTACCCTAAAATGAGTGGCAACAAAAATTAGAGTTTAAACGTTTTTGCAATCAGAAGTTAAAGAGACATGATAGGTGCCACAGGTCTCATAAAAGTTTAAGCAATTGCAGTCCCCCACCCAACCCACAAATCTCGATCCCATACTCTTTTGGAATACAGTCTTTAAGATGTCATTAAATGCTTAACGATGACCCTAAATTAAAGGATATTTTGTATTCCTGAAACAAAGAAAGAACTGGGTTTTTTTAAAATCAAGGCATACATGCATCCTTGTGAGGAATTGCATTCTAGGATGCTCATTTGAAAACATGGACATCGCTGAGAAAACCTTTGAATATATGGATCCTAACACCTATCAACCTGATTAGATTCCTAACTAATAGAAGGAAATAATTGATTTGCCTGGCTTCAGGAACATTTGGAACTGTGGTAGAAAATTAGTGGTCTTGGTTAATGATTAGCCCTTTTTTATCCTGTGCAGCATAGCAAAAACATGATAGTGGTCTGTAGAGAGAATAAATGAAAATGGAATATGGTTCCAGTAAAACAGCTTATAGTATTATTCAAGTTTTGCAGATATGATATAAAACATATTCAGAACACTACTATGATCTGCATTGCTACCTTATCATTAAAAGCCGTTATATGCATCCACCTCAGTGGGTGTAGAATTCTAGGATAATGACTAAACAATCAATTAAAAATTGTCAAGCTGGCCAAATTAATTGTTCTAGCTTTTTATCTGCAGATCTCCCAAGCTGCATGTTGAGTGAGCCTTTCCAGAAGGACAAAAATGAGTTTGCTGGTGGTTTGCTTCTCCTTATCCATCTGACACTGACTCTGTGAACCGCTTAGAGAGGGCTGTAAAAAGCACTGATAAGCGGTATATAAATCTAAAGTGCTATTGATATTGCTATTGCTATAAAATGGGGCAAAATTCACTTAACAAATGTCTCACTTAACAACAGAAATTTGGGGCTCAGTTACAGTCGTAAGTCCAGGACTTACCTGTATCTGGTAAAGTATTAGGGTGTGTGTATGTATCAATTGATCCCATGTTCCTTTTTTAAATTTCTTGTCTAGTGTAGAGAACTCTTTTTGTATTTGTACATTTTAGGAACTTCTTCCACTGTTTTTACCTATTTTATAATCCATCTTGAATGTTCAGCTGCAGCAAAAATGGAATCTAAAATTAAGTAATAAATAATAAATCAGGCTACTTTGAATGTGACGTATGTAGCATGGAAAGTCATTCTATCATATGTCTGTTCCCTTTCCAGACAACATGCCCTAAATGTTGACCTAAGTTTTAACAATGATTTTAAAACGTTTTCCTTTTTTACAAAGTTAAATGAATTGGACGACAAGCCTATATGTGTCACAAATTTTCAATTTGTAGATAAGAACAACCTGGAAAGAAAATCCTCCTGGGTGCTATTGAATGAAGAGATAATTATAAGGTAGTTAAATGTAAAGTTAAACGCAGCAACTGAAATGTACGTAATGAACAACTATTATTGTTTTTATGCTTCATCTGCTTACAAAATTATTGTGCAAGACAGCTGCATGAAGGCGATAGTTATATCATCCGGATTCATGCCTGCACCAAAGTAACCCCAATAGAATCCTAGCATTGTGCTGTCAGTTGTTAGTTTGTACCTTGAAAGACAGATAAGTGATTTTGTTGTATAATACATTATGAAACCTCAAGGTAAGAGTGCAGGCTCGGGAAACAGTGAGCAGAATAAGCAGATATGACTTGGTGAGACTGGGAAATATGATAGAGACTAAGGACCCATCAGAAGCCTTATAAAGTCTTATTTAGTTCTTGTATTATTTCACAGCTGCTGAATAAGAACCTACATGCCGTATTCTGCAAAAAGATCCAGAAAAAAAAAAACCTTTGGAGTAGTTCCTTACTCCAATAAGAAGCCATAGAAAATTAGAATGAAAGATTCATGCATCTGGGCTAGAAATGATAGCCTACAATAAAACCATAGCATAAATTATTACTTGGGTTCAGTTATTATAGGATATTATTGTTTCATAGTCAAAGTTTTTATTTATGATCAACAATCACCATTTCTTTTTTTTAAAAACCTCATACACATCAATAAAATAGCACTTCGCTGTGGTTTTCATAATCTAATATTTCATTTTCACTGTGGCTTCACAAACATTAGTGTGTAGGCAATGAATTTTTTTGTATCGGTAAGAAGAAACTTAACCTACATCCATTCTGCTTGAAAACTGATATATTGGGGGAAAATATAACTTTTACAAAGATTCCTATAAAAGTTTTAATAAAATTGTTGTGTTGATTCATATGGGTAAGTGTACTCAGCTAGTAACATTTCTACCTGCGGAAGTATATTATAGAAAAGAATATATTGTGCCTTGCCTTGAAAGATTATTTTCTTAATTAAGAAAGGTGAACGCATAGTTCATAGAAACCATTGTTTTTTTTATTTCTTAGGTAAGCCTTACAACCACTCAGAGTTTCTGTTGACATTCATTCAGATCTTCCAATTTAGCCTTGGGATTAACCTGTTCCTATTCAATGGAAATAAGAATTTCTATTAAGAGCCTATATGGCATTAGTTTTCATTCAATTGGTATTTTCAGTAGTGCTCATCTCCAGAGCTTAGGGCAGTGATGGTTAACCTTTTCGGCACCAAGGGCCCAAAGCCCCACGCATGTGCACATCCCCAAAATGCAGCATGTGTGCGAACCCCATGTATGCCCCCTGCCCCCCAGCGCATGTGCGTGTGACTCCCCCATGACTTCATGCATCTGCGCACACACCCGCTGCACCTCCCACCTGTGCTCATGACCCCCACATATGTGCCCTATCCCCCAGTGCATGCACCCATGACCCCTCTGCCCTGCACATGTATGCGCACCCCCATGCCCCAGTGCATGTGTGCATGACCCCCATATGAGTGCCTCATCCCCTGCACATGCACACATAACCCCATGCATGCACCCTTCCCCCTCCCTGCACTTGTGTGTGCGACTCCCATGTGCATCCCGCCCCTTCACACATGCACGCAAAGACCCAAAGACCAGCTGGCCGGCAGGAGGCATGCACGCATGCATGGTAGAGCTGAGCTGGGGCAATGGCTCAGGTGCCTAGAGAGAGGGCTCTGCGTGCCACCTCTGGCATGTGTGCTATAAGTTTGCCATCATGGGCTTAGGGCAATGATGGTGAAGCTTTGCAGGTTGGCATATCAAAAATTAAGGAAATGCCTAACTCAGCACTGCTTGTGTCACACAAGCAAACACGGAGAGAGAGAAACAAACAAAAGAGAAACAATTCTCTATATATTCATTTATCTTTAGAAATTCAGACAAATTGTGGCAGTTCCAGATTGCATGAGGCTTTTGTTCTTGAAGGCATTTCAGAAAATGCCCTTTCTGCAGCCTCCGAAAACCTCACAAAAACGCATTCCATTCTTCTACTGCCTCTGTAGCTTCCAGAAATCACATGAGAACAGGGCATACCTTTGAGAATAGTTGTCAGGTGTTGGTGAATATTGGCATGTCACCAAAGTATTATGGCTCGTTACCTTTGATGTATGTGTCATGGGTTCACCATCATTGGCTTAGGGCAATAAACCTGTGGAGAAGAATTTACTATTAAGCCAATAATGTGCTTCTTTGCTATCCCTTAAATATCAGCCATTCCATTTTAGATACATTGGATGCATGCCTAAGGACAGCAAGACAAGTCTTCATGGATTTTGTTCATACCGTTCCTGTAGTGATTTTTCCATAAGTTCCGACTTAGGCGTCACAGAAAATTTGGACCAAGGGTTTGTCCTCAAAAACTTTAATGCAGTGATATTCATTCTCTATCCTTAATGAAGAATGTCTTGAGGGTTCTTGAGGATGTCATTGCCAGCTGGGTTATATATTCATGGTATTATTTCCAAATTCCCATAAAACGGAATTTTTAAAAGCATTACGTGTTCAATTCCATGCCATCGTTGCATTTTTTTCCAGCAAATAACTTTTTTTAAAAAAAAGTGGAAATTGATAACTAATTTGTTTTGGGTCACTTTTTTTCAGTGGGCATTGTAACTGAAGGTCGCTAAACAAATTGTTGTAAACCAAAGATTACCCATATTGTTGTTATTTTGGGCTGTCCTTTCCATCTGTTGTCCAAGGCCTCACTCTGCTCAAAGGCAAGCACTCAGTCTTGTAGATCATGCTGCCACATTCTACTATAGATTTGAATGCTTACTCCAGCGTGTCAGTTGTAAATACCTGCCCTAAAGGTAAAAATAATTTCCCTTTCTCTGACTCCCTGTGAGAAAGGAATTTAGTAATAGTTCTCCATGATGTATGCTTCAAAAGTCCATTTCTGTAAAGGATCTTTAAAAAAAAAATCAACCTGGAGTGTAATTATATGTTAGCCTTGCCACTCTGGCAAATGCTGTACCTCAAAAAAGCGTTTTTAACCTCACATTTGTTAACCAATGCTATTCACGTCCTTTCTGTAATAGGATCTAAATCTAGCCTTAAGAAAGGCAATCATGCCCACAGAGTTAAGGACTGTCAGGGCTCCTACTGTACTTTCTACAATCTATAACCCTACAATAAAAATGTACTTGAAACTCCAAATTCACAAATACATTTCAAATAAATATACTGCCCACTCCCCTCCCCCCCCTCTGCTTTAACCATTTTAAAATACTGTAGTTCATTCGATCCTTCTATGTTTCTGTGATGCTTTTGCAAAAAAAAAGAAGGCAAATTTGTTTAGGGCAGGAAAAAAGTAAAGGGAGCATTTCCCAGAAATCCAGTCTATCAGAAATATGTTTGCAATAATGTCTAATTGAAAACAGTAGAAAGGAATTTCATACACATCCAATTCAATCCAGTAGTTTGATTCTATAATAAGAAACCATAGTATTGCATCTGGCTATGAAAAGCTAACATTAGCAGAACAATGGAGAAGGGAATTTTTAAAACCCAACCCCCTTTTCTTAACCAGGACAGTTTTTGTTTCTCTCTTTCTCCCATTTTCTTTCCGAATGTCATCTATCTGTTCAAAATCTTTGGGAAGCTATTAAATCAGCCAGCTCAAGGATGGATAGACTCAATCCTACGATCAGAATGAAGTGTTTGGATCCAAGATAGACCCCAGAAAATTTTGAAAAATTGTATTGTGTATCTCTGCTTCAATTGTCCCTTTTCTCTCTTTAAAGGAAGGGCACTACCACATCAAAAGAGACTTTGGAGGGTCTAGAATTATGCTATAACATGCGACAAACTGCAAACACATTGATTTCAATTGGGATTAAGATTAAATTAGTTGCTACTTTATTATGCCCAAATTGCATTTTCCACAGAAAAAATAAATAAAGTAATTTACAGGATATTACGCTATTATTGGAGTCCTTTCAAAGGAAGATGAAAAAACCCCACTCTTTTCATTAAAATATGCCTCCATTTTTTCCCTCTACATCTTTATAATAGCAAAGAAAAATGTTTTACTTTCTGTCAGATATATTTGTATATCAGCCATCAAAGAACCATTGATTTTCTCTAGAAAACAGGTTATTGCCTCTGTCCAATAGCTAACCTTTCATTTTTTTAAAAAATATGACTCCTCTAGTAGCTGCAGTGCTAAAAAGACATCGCTAAGGTCCAGTATTGTGTCATAAACTATCGCCTTCCCCCTAAAGATGGAATTATCAGCATTTACTTAATAGCTGTCACAGGGATTTGAAGGTCAGTGATCCATGAACTAAACATCCTTTAAGAAGCCCTGAATGCATTACTTGATGGTGACTACAAATAAACTGTAAGTCTATTGAGCAGATAATTGCATATTTATATAATGGGTTATAATGGAAATTACAATCTGTTATGTGAACTCTCAAAAATGGACATGATGGTTGTTGTTTTATAAAAAAAAGCCCCTGTCTTAAAAGGATGTTATGAGTCTTGTCTGGCCTTTTGACCTAAAAGGCAATAAAGCAGCTGCTTGTTTTACAAGACACTGCTCTAATAAAAATAAGAATAAAAAAATTAGGCAAGAGAGAAAAATAATGTTGAAGTTTTACGACCCACTGTTCCATTTGAATGCCATTAAGATACATTCACATGTGGATTTATCACATGCCTCCAATGTTCCTCAGTTAACAGATAACAGATAATCAGAGTTGGAAGGGACCTTGTAAGTCATCTAGTCCAACCCCCCACCTAAGCAGGAGACTCTACACCATTTCTGACAAGTGGCAGTCCAATCTCCTCTTGAAAGTCTCAAGTGATGATGCTCCCCCAACTTCCGAGGGCAAGCTGTTCCATTGGTTGGTTGTTCTCACTGTCAGAAAGTTTCTCCTTATTTCCAAGTTAAATCTCTCCTTCAGTTTCCATCCGTTATTCCTTGTCTGGCCTACAGGTGCCTTGGAAAATAGCTTGACCCTTACTCTCTGTGGCAGCCCCTCAAATATTGGAATACTGTTTCAATTGGTGAGCCTTTCATTTCACTGTGTGACAGTGTTGTAAAGGATCTCTCTACTGATCAAACTTATGGATATAAGATCATATAGGCAATAAAGACTGGAGAACATCCCACAGATCTGGCTCTTCTGGAAATTGGCCCCATAAGCCATTCACATTGGTTGACAATTGCAAATAAACCTTGTCAAGTATGAGTTTCAAAACATGGCTTTAAAGACAAAACTCTCCAAAATGATAGTGGAATACATCATTGGTGTGCACTACATGTGTTGTTCCAGCTGCAGCAAGTCAGACTGCAAAAGAAGGCTGTAGTAGATGCTGTTCTGCCAACCATTCAGTGCTCAGCATGGTATGCTTCCAGTGAAATAATCCAGACACTTTTGTATTGAGATGCTGGTGTGCAAAAGATCATTGACTTGAGAGGTGCAGACAATGAAGCACTGGAAGATTTTTTTGTACATGATGGTTACATCGGAGGCTAAGAAGCAAGTCAGCGGCTGATGTCGAAGAATGAATCAAAACAAGACTTGATGAAAATTGCTTAAACATTTCAGATAATTGCATTCTGATGTTAGTTTATGATTGCGTGGATTATTTTTTACTTAGCTAGATAATATTCATGCAGAAAAAAACTATTTTTGTAGCATAAGATGTAATTTTGAGAAGATAGTATTTGGATTACAAGAGACTTTTGTGAGTTATATGATAAGACGTGGATTTACCATACCAAGTTAAACATGCAATTGCAAAAATAACAGCAAATTTGAATTCTTGGTGTAAAAACATATTTTCAAAATCCCTCATTGAAAAAAAATGAAAAAATTCATTTTCACCCCATTAAATGACATCCATAGCACTCCTAGGATCGTGTGAACAGCTTTTTTGACCTGACAAGCAAACAACTTGCAATTATTCACTTAATAACTGTGGCAAGAAGGGTCATAAAAGTGAGACAAAATTTGACAAATGTCTCACTTAGCAACATAATTTTTGGCATAAGTCATAAGTCAAGGACTACCTATATTAGCTACTTGGCTATCTTCAGATTGCTTTTATCACAGGTGGTACTGATTATAATGTTTTAAATGCTATGGAATTTATAGCTAATTTTACGTCTGGGTGTAGATAACAAAATACTTTCTGATTTGAATTTTAGTATCTTGGGAAGATTCTCAAAACTCTACTCACGAAAGAGACCCTATGAATATGGCTGAGGCACGCATTGATATTAAGAGACTTCTCCAGTTCCTTGCAGGGCAGCAAGTCAACCCCACAAAAGCACTGTGTAGTAAGTGTTCCTTTTGACTAGTCTTTTAATCAGTTTAATCATCTAGGTGCATATAATTATATAAAATATTTGATAGAAATTGTCGTTCTTTTCTATAAAATGAAAATGTCTGGTTGTTAATTTATTCAGGGTGAACCAATGGTGTTCAATGGAGGATCAGTTCTAGATCAAATATTTATTTTTACTCAATTTCTACAGTTCTTTGCTTCTGGGTGGCTTATAATTAAAACATGCAATAAACAATAAAAACACTTTAAAACAATAAAAAACTAAATAAAAATATTTATCCAAAACAAATATGCATATTGATACCAATATCGGTTTGGTAGCCTCAGATCCAGGACTTTAGCAGACTGGCAAATTATCCTGCTGGCTGCAGGACTATTTGTCATGCTACTGCAAATCCATAATTACCATTTGGATAAATTCTCTCCCAGTAATAGTCCACTTCAACAGACCTTAAGAGAACTGCCATTCCATACAGTTTTGGATTATTGTTAGATATATCTTGCTTTTTAATGCAAACTCATGGCCACCAGCAAAAAAATGGATTTGTAGTGCAGTTCTTGCAATTCTTTTGTGTTTTTATTTTTCCTTCAGTTTTTTCTAATATTTAAAGATTGCATTTAATCCTACCTTTACAGTAAATAATGATTCCTTGATTATTTCTCCATGATTTATATTTTTCTCATTATTTACTAGTTTTTTTATTTGTTCTGATCAAGTGCCGAGGAAGATTTTATACTCTTCCAGTCAAATAATACTCAACTTACAGTGTCCTTTAACAACCATTTGAACTTAATGTTGGTCATGGAACTGGTGCTTTATTGGCCCATAAAGCAACCTTGACCATTGTAAATGTTTGTACCTTAGGCCAGTCAGGTTTATGACCGGTTGTGATGTTTCATGGTCATGGGACCGCAATTTATGATTATTTTTGCTGTCTTTTGATTAAAAAAATGGATTTGATTAACAACTACCATACCCCCTTTGCAACAAGCATAGAAAGGGGTCTAGGACAACTCACTGTGTCCAACTCGCTATGGGACAACTCATCATGGCCAACTTGCTGTGAGACAGTTCACCATGGGACAAGCCTTTCGCTAATTTTGAAGAAACGGTGTAGAATAATTAAAGTATGCAAAAGGAGGGACAAAATGAAATGTGAATGACAAAAATTAAAATATTTTTTAATTATGTTAAATAATTGAGTTGAATTGTGCTGCGGCGAGTTGGCCTCTGGTGAGTTGTCTCATGGCAAGTTGGCTGTGGTGAGTTGTCCCATTCCAGTAGAAAGGTCAGGAAAATACTTCTAATAACATGTTTGCCTTGACTTATGACTGTAATGACTTATGAGCAGATTTCTGGTTTCAATTACAGTCATAAATTGAGGATGTATGCACTCTTTATTGAATAGGAAGCACTTGACAAATTGCCATGCGTCACATTGGATTTTGTTATTCTTTAAAATATGGATTTGTGTCTTGCAGATATTGTAAGTAAGAGAATTGTTCATTTCATCTTACTCCATGAGGACGTCTCTCTTCAATATTTCGTTCCTGCCCTTGCATGAATTGAAAAGTCATTCCGGCTCATATCTTCAAGTTGTTGAAATAGATTAAAAAGAATGAAGGGAAAGATACTCTCTGTCTATTAAAAATCCATCTTGTAGCCAATTTACTCTCTCTGTCTTTCTGAGTGTATGGAATAAATATTTAAAAAACCATGCAGAGAATATAGGCAGAGAATAAGCACAGAATTAAAGAAATAAATCATTTGTTTTTACCTGCTTAGGAATGATGATCTTTTCAAAATCTCATTTTAAGTTACAAAAACACAGATGATTTATGAAACTACTGTCAAATAGCTATTTCTAGGAATATGTGACTTTTAGTAAGAGTGGTTTGTACTCAAATTAAGAGAAAATATTTTGAAAAAATAACGAACTCTTGTCTAATAAATTCAATTAAGCATTCATCTAGGTAGTTAAGTAATTTGTGGATTTAACGTTTTGATAATGATATCATGTAAATGAAGCAAATTACATCATTCATATTATTTGCATGCAAAAAATGTATTATGTGGAATAAATATCTGCTCCAATGTATGCAAATGATGTGAATTGCAGCAAAAAAAAAATAAAAAAAAATTGCAGCAAGTCCATTATATCAAATTTTGATTTTATAAAGCTTATAAACTAAATAAACATATGTAAATTTATAAACACATATCAAATAAGCATAGGTAAATTATCATTTAGGATAAATCCATATGGATATCATACATATTTATGCATTAACCTTAAACATTACAAAGTGAAGCAAACAAGGGATGAAATAAACTTTACGATGGAACTAATATAAATTCCTGAAATAGGATTTGACAGTTGATTCCTAGGTAAGAGTATAATTATTGTAGATGGCAGTGATGGGGAGCAGCCGTACATTGCAGCAGATAAAAACAGTTGTATGCCATGGAAGAAAGAAGTGAAAGAGAGATAAAGTTCAAGCAAAGTTAAGTAAAATAAAAGAAGCAAATGATGAGAAGACAAGGACAATGTAAGAATTGGTGCTTCTTAACCAATGGACAAAAGCAATGACACAGCATGATGTTTCAGAAAGGTGGGAGAAGGAAGAAAAAAAGTTAAAGCAAAGTAGAAGTTAAAGAGGAAAAGGAAAAGAAACAGAATAAGAGGAAGAAAAGAGGATGGGGAAAAGGTGGCAGAGGTGTACAACTGGTATTGGGCTCAATGCAGATGGCATGGCAGTCAATATGTACAGTTCATGGCAGTGGTGTTGGGCAATATTGTTGACAGCAATTATGGGCACAATCAACATGCAGCTAGTAGCATCGGCAATGAGTGTACATGGCGATGTATGCAGCAGGCAGTAGTGATGCAAAGTGGCATGCACAATTGGTGGCAAAGGTGCAAGGTAGCAGACAGTGAACTGCGTAGCATGGAGAAGAAAGAGGAAAAATAAAGTTAAAGAAGCAAAGGAAGAAAGGTGGAGAGAGTAGGAGAAAAGGAATGGCATCGGGAGTACAGCACTAGCTACAAGAAAATTCAACATTAGCCACAAGAGTGAGCAGAGGATTAATTTTTAAATTTATTTCAACATTAACTTGAAGAAGGAGCAAAAGACCAATTTCTTAAAAAAGGAAGAGACCCAAAGGTTGTTTAAAAACCATGCATAAAGTTATTTTTTTAAAAAAATTAAAATTTTAATTTTAAAAGTGTTCTAGTTTTTGAAATTTTAAAAACTCTTTAAAAGAAAAAAAAAAGCATCCAAAGACTAAAATAACTACATCAGTTAGGATCTTAAAATAAAACCTTAGTAAAATATCTCAAAGGTGCTGTTTCAAGAGGCTTTCTGGTTTTCTTTGAAGATGTTTCACTTCTCATCCAAGAAGTTTCTTCAGCTTCTTGGATGAAGATTCTTCCACCTTAGTAGTGAAGAGCCTTCTTGGCTGAGAAG
>JAOYMU010000263.1:3217485-3232441 GCA_025802295.1 Psammodynastes pulverulentus | reverse complement strand
TAAAATAATGTTAGTGACATTTTTTCAAGGAAGGGAGACATGATACAATACATCATTACCTGGCTTATAGATAAAACATTAGCATGAATTGTTGGTCACATGTGTTGTAGATGTCAGCTGCCTCATATTTTTGAACATAGAGTTGACAAATAAATTCTCCACATAAAAGCCAAAGGTTTTATGCTCTGGATTTAGAGCTATTGTTCCTTTTTTTATGAATTTAAAGGATCCTCCTTGGGAGTCATGCTGATAGATTGAAGCAACTTTTGGTGTAGGGTATTTTACTTGAGAAAGAAAAAGAGCTATTTGAGTTTCTTATTCTAAGGAAGAGAATTTTTTTAAAAAAACAATCCAGCCTCATCTGGGCCCTAGATGAAAAGCAGATGAATTTCTGAAAAACAATAACAACGTTACAAACTACCAAGAAGACATGGAAATCAGATAGGCATGCATAAATACATACATACCCATCACATTATTCCCTTTTGGGGTAAGCAATGTTACATAAAACCTAAAAAAGAGGAAGAAATAGCAAGCAAAGGAATTCAAGGCATGAGGTAAGAGAAAAGGAAAGAAAATGTAGCTAATTCTACTTTACCGCACGATTATCGGATACATATCTCTGAACATTTCTATCTTCTATCTATGCTTCTACCACTTTGTATAATATTTTGGATATCTTAAATATCTTGCCTCTTTCTTTTTCAGAGTTACAACTAATTAAACTTCCTGTTCTTGAGCCATTCACCTTTCCTTCATATATTTGTTTGGTTTTGTGATTCAAACTGAAAATTTATTCTCTCTACAGTATGTGACTAAATTGCCACAGTAAATTTCTTGCATTCTGTTACTCATTTTTTTAATTAATCCACACTTTTACAGCCCCTATCCCTATCTTTTCTCTTCTTGTATTATTAAAGCACTTCTTTAGAAACCCACCCAGTTTCTCACATTAGTAAACATTCTACGAAGGTATACAATTTTATCTATTTTCTCTAATTTCCTCATAAATATCTTGTCTGTTACAAATTAAAATGAGCAGGCTTCACTGCTCATAGAATGGCTCCAAAATCTTTTGAGTACTTGAAAAAAAATTCTATCAGAAAATTCCTGGTTTGGATTATCCAACATTATTGCTGATATCTTTTTATCATGTTTAATATAGAAACAAAGTAAGTAGGATTAGATATGATTAGTACTTTGATGCAGTAATAACCAAGAAATGAGGAGATTGTATAATAGATTTAGAGGTCAGAAGGAGGCAGTGCAGATGTGGTATTCAGCAGGTTCTGACCAGTTCTGAAGAACCGGTAGCGGAAAATTTGAGTAGTTCGGAGAACTGGTGGTAACCTTCCCCCAGGAGTGGGGAGAGAATGGAGATTTTACAGTACCCTTTCACTGCCATGCCTACCAAGCCATGCCCACAGAACCAATAGTAAAAAAAATTGAATCCCACCACTGAGGTAGTGGCAAATCAGTTCTTCACTCTTCCCCAAAAACTATGATCATATCAACTAAGTCATCATGAATTGTGTTAGACTCAAAAAATACCTTTAAAAAGTTATTATGACTGGGATGACTTCAACATACAGTGAATCTGAAGGAAATAAAAATAGTAAAGAAGTCAGAGAAAAACTGATAAAGTACGGAAGATACTTTGAAGAGAACTAATGTGAGTTTAGACTCCATCTGTATTATGTCAGTAATACAGCCCAAGTCTATGTTATTACAACTGAAGCCTTTGGAATCAATGGTGAGAATTAGATTTAGAACAACTAAGGAATGAGGTAATCATTTGCAGAGATGTTTTCATCCATTTCACTACCCCCAATGCCTAGTCACTCATCCTAATGCCAGTCATCACTACGGCCATTTCTGCCTTATTTCCTCCTCTTCTTTTTCCTGTCTCACAACCAGTGTGGCCACTATCTTCTCAATCACTTCCTCCAGCTGCATGGCTATATGGACCCTGTTCATTCTACATCACACTAGCAAACAGGGAGCAAAAAATTATGCTACTGAGCTGCATGCAAACTTCCAGAATATTTTTTAAAAAAAAATTCCAATTCTGAAGACCCTACACTTCACTTTGCTGGAATAATTAGTTGTGTTTTGTTTTTAAATTATATGTACATCTAAGAGAACATGTGTGGCATTTGTTAGCAAGGTGTTTGTTTATGTTAAAATCATAATCCCACTCCTAGAAAGCAGACATATGCATAAAATCTAGTTAGTAGCTATTCACAGTGGAAGAGCTCACAGCTCCCTTAGCAACTGCACAGGCCTCCTCGGGGTTGCTGGCTAGCAAATTTCCATCTCTAACCTCCACTTGTTCTTTTATTGAAAAGTGCCAAGTGTTAATGTGGGATTGAAGAAGTGAAATAACAATAAGGAAACTAAGTAGAAGTGGTTAAAAGAGCAGATTTCCTGTTGTCTATCCATATGTATGTTTAGATCTATCCATCTGTTGGCAATGTGCAAATTTTTAAACATGTTTCTTTCAGATGATTTATACAGTTCTCTTAAACTATCTTTTTCCCCCTCACCATTTGGTTGAGATTTGGTTGAAGATAGTGTATTTTTGCAAAACTAGAGTTCCTTGAAATGATTGAATGAATGAATGCTGTGTGGAATGTGTGTGTCACATTTCTTTATTATAGACATATTCATTTTTTGTCCTGATTTTCTAATTGTAGTACATTCTTATCTGGTCTGATAGGAGTAAGATTTTAGGAAGGAGGGGGGAAGGAGGGAGGGAGGGGTTAACATAAAGTTCCCATAGGGAAGAGAGCAATTCTTATTTGTTTTGAGTAAAAGATTAAAGGTAAAGTAAATTTAGAGGGTTGTCACAGTGATCAAAGAAGCATCAAAGAGGAAAAGGACAGTTAAGAATGAAAGTGGGAAAAAAGGCCTTTGGGGCTAAGGTATATGACTACTGAATTACAGAGTGGCTGGAAGATGGCCTGCCAGAAAAGTGGAACAAAATTGCATTGGCAGTGCTGGTTGTCTGAGGAACAGTACAAGACCATTAGTAGTGTTACACTGCATACAGGGAGGTCCTCTCAGAGTCAGGTTTTACTGTGGCAACAGGTATTGATTTTGGTCTGCCAGAAACAAGAGGAAGGAAAGCCACTGTCATATCCATATTTAGAGAACACAAAACACTGAAATTAATTAAATACTGCTTTACCCATTTTTCTTTTCAATTTAAAAAAGAGAGAGAAAAGAGAGCCACACAATACATTTTGCATTGTCACAGCTGACCTTCAGTTTGTCTTCGTTTTACTGATTCTCTGTCTCTATTGGATTGCTCTTTGCTGTCCATATTTTAAAATTCCAAACATAATGGACTAAAACATGATAAATTTGTTTTCCCTCAGATTATTCAAGGAGGCTGTTTGAGGCTAAGATATAAAAACTTCCAGTTATATTGCTGATTCTTTTCACCATGTAGAAACTGGCAGTACTAGTGAAAAGGTTTGTTAGGCACAGAGTGAGGGATTGGGAGATGCATTAGTATCCCATCATGTATGCAAGGGTGTGCGCACGCCTGTGTAATTAGAATAGGTACCATTCATATGTCTGGGAAATAATATTTCAAAAAATAGCGGTCAACACTCAACAAACCTTGCAATGTGTCAAGCTGCACATAGCTGGCAACTAAACAAGTACAGATTTCCAAAAGGAATTTTTGAAAAAGAGTCTTAAAAACTGTAAAAGTAAGATTATGGACAGCCTAATAGAAAGCCAGTTAAGGTGGAGCTTACTTGAAATGTTACTTCAGACAGTGAGATGGGTGGCATGTAAATTTATTTATTAAACAAATAAAATTTTAGTTTTCCATGGCATCCATATTGTAAATGGCCGGACCTGGCATATTTGATTTGGACAAGGTCAAAGTTTATGCCTCTCTACATATAAAGTCATATATTGATCAAAATTTAAGATAGACCAAATTACATGTGCACAATCAAACTACTAAATATCAGTTAATAATTGGTGTTTGATTTGGGAGCTCCTTGTTAAAGATCAGCAGAAAGAACTGGAACTTATACTACCGTAAGTAAGAGATAGCCTGCTGAAAGAGACACCTTCCTGTTTTTACTTGACTTAATCTGAGGGCCACTGGTTTCACTCTCTCACAGGTCTTTAGACTAATGCAGACTAATTCCCACTGAACTCTTTAACCATCCATCTATTTTAATTCAGAGTAGTTTCTACAGACAGAAATCTTGCTAGAATAAAGCACTTTATCTGCATAACTATTAGATATACCTGTGAACTACTAGGATGGATCCACTTTTGTCTTCTTCCTGCATACCAAAGATTCCAAGCTATGTTGTCTCTTTGCTCCCTGGGGAAAAAACTCCTTCCTCCTGTGACTCTGGATTACATTCCACCACACTAATGTATATTGAGACTGAAGTCACTCCTCCAATTAAGAAATGTGAAGTGGAAACAAAGACCAGAAAGTAATTGCAAGTTGCTGGAAGAGAGACCTGAGTGCCACTTGATCTGACGTGTGTTTCTTCAGCTGTATTCAGGTGCTGTGGAGGGTCTATCACATCTTCATTATTGAGGAAAGATTCAGCTACCAGAGCTGTCTTGCTTTTGTAGAACTAGGACAGCAGTTCCATTTCATTCTTTATCACAAATAGAAACCTCTCTTGGCCCAATGAAGATTGTAGTATGGGATAAAAACTTTACTACTTAACCCTCTCTCTGAATACCATCTTCTTGCTTAATCTCAGAAGAATAATTTTGCTCAATGCTTTGTGTATCAAAGTTCAATAATGGAGTTTCGGCAAGATGAAAGAGACATTTTGCTGTGAACCCCAAATGGTCTTTGGTCAGGGTATCTGAAGAACCATCTTCTACAAACAACTCAGTCTTTTGATGCTGATGTAGGAATAAAACTGAGAGAGAGAGAGAGAGAGAGAGAGAGAGAGAGAGAGAGAGAGAGAGAGAGAGAGAGAGAGAGAGAGAGAGAGAGAGAAATAGCTTTAGTGAATGCAGCATGTAATGTTTCATTACATGATAACATTTTGATATCAAGAGACAATTACATCATTTTATCAGAATCTTACCAGACCAAAATTAAATTCCTGTTGTTTTCATGCATGTTTCGTTATATATGATTGGTTGTTTTTAACTGTTAACATTACTTACATTTTACAGCATGAAACACTTACAGCAGATACATTGGAAAATGGAACATTTTATTTAATTCAAGGTGATTTTGATTGATAATTGGTTTAATGAATAATAAAATACTAAACAAATTAAGGGAAAAAGTTTCAGTCGGAAGTGAGAATCTGGTATTTGTGATTCCACAGACCAATTTTACACTAGGAATACTGTGTCAATAACTCTTGATGGTATTTCACACAAATGTATAGGAAGATGATAATCTGGCTCATATGCCTGTTTAGAAAAAATCCTTCTGGCAAATGATCAGAAGTGAACAACTGGAAATTCTGGCCAAGTGAGGAGGTTAGAGCAGGCTGGGATGCCCAAAACAAGTAAAAATTGTGATGGAGACAGGGAGGGAAGTGAGATGCCCTTGAAAACAGTTTAGGAATTCAATTGGTCTATAATTTGACAAGAGAGCTTTTATTCAGGGCAAACTCTATGGAACACATTAAACCATTATTGAATGTATTCTAGTAGCTATCAAACAGTTTCTGGGCTTTATTGATTGGGCTGGTATTAACCTTTAAAACTGTATAGCAGCCTTTCTCCAGCTGGCATCCATAATTATTATTGTATTCATATTGTGCATTGCTTTTGGGAGTCTTGTTAAAAAGCCAACTCTAAATAAACAAATGGTGCTTATTCATGCATCCATCAATATCTCAGCTGCATTATGGACAAGAAGGAATCTAGGATGCTGCTTTATATCAAGTCAAATCGTTAGTCCCCCCTACTTCAATATTATTTGTTTCCCTGAGTGGCAAATGCTCTCTGGGCTTTTAGATTTCTCGATCAGGAGTATTGAGGATTGAACCAAGCAAAGTTTATGTTCTTTCAATTAACTGCAGCTCATTCCCTGACCCGGTTTTCTCTGCATATATGGATCAAATGTCTATAGGCATCTTGCATGAACACTATGGTGCCCACAGTGCCCTTTGGGCCTGAAGACACTTCTTGGTTAAATAAACATAAAATAAAAAATATAAAATAAATAAACATAAAAATATTAAATGAAGAGCTGGCATGCTCCAAAGCAAAATTCCAGCTTCTAACATTATCATTATTTTCTGAGACCTGCATTTATCCTGGAGGCGTTTTGTTGAAAAAATAATTATTATTATAGATTGCGATAAGGATTCTAATACACTGGGACATATGCCTTTTTCTCACAAGCAAGCTAAAGTGAGAAAATTATGGAAGGCTTTAGAAAGTGGTAAAGATCAACCTCACCTATTGGTTTGCTGATAATAATATAATGTATTAGTGAAACCAACACCAATCCTGACAGCCATTTTTGAGTGCTCATTAAATATCCTCAAATTCCAAATTATGATCTCAAAGGTTTCTAAACCTTTGGGGAAAAAATAAAGAAGAATCCCCAATAAAGACAAATCCTTTAAAATTATATTTCCATACTCAATACATACATGCCTTTATTAGTTTCAACATCGAACTCCATTCATGTGCTAATTAATCCATACATAATTATTAAAAACTACATGGCTGAGTATGGATATTATTCCCACTACTGAATGTTTTTATTATTTACTATTTACTATGCTTCTAGGTAAATTTCAATATAATGGTTATTAAAGTAAATGTAATCAGTAAAGGGATCCTTGAGCTATATATAGCCATATATCTTTCTTGGCAATAATTTCAAAATGATCTGCCATTGCCTTCTTTCAGGATAATTTCAGGATTTTCCAGTCTAGTTCAAAATATTATGTTTTCTTCTAGTCTCCCATCAAATCATCCTTCAGTTTTCACCTGCTTAGCTTTGGAAGATGAACAAAGGGCAGTGGTTACCTAAAACAAAATATTTTTTAAAGGACCATATATTACCATTTCTTCAGTCTAAAATCCAATTACAATCCTTTATGTGCATCTCAAGATGCCTGGATATTAGGATATTAGACCTGAGAAAAGGCTTTTCCTGTAGCTCACTCATGAAATTTTCCCTCATGCAGATTCATTTTGCACATTCTTATTTTAGTTGCCACTGAAAAATTATCAAATACTTTGACCAAATTAATATACTTTTCTAATGGATAATGAATACTTTGAGACGTATGAAGCATTATTGAACAGCTGCCTTAGAAGTTGTGGATGCTCCATCAGTGGAGAGTTTTAAGAAGAGATTGGACAGCCATTCGTCCAGAATGGTGTAGTGCTTATGCAGGGGTTTGGACTAGAACGTTCCAAGCTGCCTTCCAATTCTGTTATTCTGTATTCTATTCTGTATCTGCCTACGTTTATCTTATGTTTGATCATACATTATTATAAATGAAGAGAGAGAAAAAGTCATCTGTTTTCGGGGACATAGTTGCAAGCACTCCTGTTGGAACTTAGTTTACTAGTAATTTAATCACAAATTGATATCACTTCCTGAAACAATAACGCTGCATTTGATATTAGAATATGATCAGATTTACTAGCAATATACTATAGATCCGGTTGAACTTGTGTTCTTTCAAATGTTCTTTCTTCAGTGCTTAGTTTATTTATAAGTTAATTTTTAATTCTTTAGATTTTGAAAAACATTATCATTTTCCATTTGACTCAGAACAAATGGACTACATAGCAAATCATCTGCCAAATTTTAGATCTTAGGAAATGTATGTTCAATTGTCTATGGAAAATATTTATTAACATTTTCTTACAATACGATTAAGGTCACACGACTTCTTTGGGGAGGTTACACAACTAGATACACAACCTCTTTGGGTGAGGCGAAGCAAAGGCCACAATTTGGACTGCTTAACAATAGTTTCAAAATTAATTTGAAATTTTATGTAAGTTTTTATGAATGAAAGGAAGTTTAACAGAGGAATAAGTCATATTCTTAAACATTTTCTGTGCCTGATACGTACTTTGTGGTCTGAACTCAAGATTTGGGGATTAAATGCAGCTGATGACATTGGATTGTATTCCTCTGTCCTATCTATGTTTGGGATATGATGCTGACAATGATACAATTTACTGGATATAGGCAACATACCCAGTAAATTATGTTTAAAAATTAGAATGATCACGTCCATGATCGGTTTATCTAGTTTCAATATGTGAAGCCAACCTATAAGAGACCTATTCATAGCAAAAGCATAATTCCATAATAGGAAATAATACATGGAGAACATATGATTATATAAGCAAACCAGTGCTAAACTTCAAAATCTTGTGAACCCCTTACAAAAGTATTGAAACCTCACAACATTTGGCCATTCTCATGCAAGGTTTCATGCTATTTCAGTGTTTCTGTATGAGATCTAAATGTTTAGGTGATTTTTAGTGGGGGAAGCTGGAAGCAGAATAGATTATTGAGATGCAGATAGGGAATTGACCCAATAATATGCAAATTTTCCATAGAGAAAGTTACATGAAAAGTTGCCTGCCTATTGTCAAGATTACTGTGTCATGAACCAATGACATGTAATAGACAAGATACTGTCTATTTACTTTTGCAAAGCAGCATTTGAATGTACTTTGCAGAGTTATGCTTCAGATTCATGAATAAGAATTTCCCAAACTTTATCAGCATATTTTTGGGGAGGGTGGAGGAGATGGAAGCCATATCTCCTTTTTTAAAGATCACTCCCTTAAGAAGGTCAGAGGAGAAAAGTGTGCTCTTTTACATATAAATCCTAAATCAAATCTAATTGAAGAAGCTCTTTCTTTGAACCTGAATAATAAAAAGGACTTTCGTGTGGTAGGGAATATCTTGGGAAAAGAGGCAGATACTCAATTATTAAAATATCAGTCAACATAGTAGAAGCAGTAGACCACAGGAGAGAGAACTACTTTAATATTCCTCTTTGAGCAGCAAATACACAAAGAAATATTAACAATTCTAGTATGATAGTATATATTGCAGAACAACTGAAATAAATCTCAGCAAAAAAATGTTAATGCTCTGTTTTTATGCACATTTATTTGAAAATTAGTTCCTGCTGAATTTAGTAAGATGAATCCATGATTTTGGTGTGTGTGTGTGTGTGTGTGTGTGTGTGTGTGTGTAAAAGAGATATTTCTCACAATATGAGGAAACCCTCAGAGATGGGTGAGATACTCTACATAGAAGAAACATTTGATCTCAGTGTCTCAGAAGCCATTTTCTTTAGTGAGTGAAATATCATGTAAATACTACTGTAAGTCCAATTTACATATTTTGAGTAGGCAAGATTTATATCAGAAAGAAGAATGGATTGGATATACATAGGCTGGCTTGCCCCTATAAATTCACCATAAATTCAATCCCATCCTTTCAATCCCTGACTGAAAATGAATTCAGAAGTAAGGAAGACCATGGAAATGGTAGGGAATAACAATAACACATATTTATATAGCATCCCATAGCACTTCGCATCACTCTGAGTAGTTTACAATATTTCCCCCAACAGTCTGAGTCCTCATTTTACCAATCTCAGAAGTATGGAAAGCTGAGTCAACCTTGAGCCCCATCAGGATCAAATTTCAGGCTGTGGGCAGAATTTGCTTGCAGTACTGCCTTCTAACCACTGCATCACCCGAGTAGGGATAAGATGCAGCAGCACTGGGAGGAAAAGAGTGTTGTGGGAATTAGGGGTTGTTACAAGGAAAGGGAAACTGGAAACTTGAAGCTGGACTTAGCAACTTAGCATAGTGACTCTATGAACAGTGACTCCATGAACAGTGCTAGTCTGTATATATTGAACATCATATTTTGGAAATTGGTTGAGATTGTTCTTTCATTTTAGCCTGATTTTGAACCTCCATGTGATTGTAACATCTGGCCATGTTTTACTTTTACAATTGAAATCTTCTACCTTCTGGAACTAACAATATAGTTTAATTTGACTTGTGAGTTCCCCATCAGGTAATGGCTATTTATACAGGCATCATTTGGGGTTTTTGAAGAATTAAGAAATCATTAAGGTGATGGAAATTGATCAGGTGTTCTGCTTTATTTGGGCCACACAGCCCAGTGAAATTTTGTTCCTTACTGTTTTTGACTTTGCTGTTGCAGTCAGTGAATAAAAATGAGACCGAGCTTCATTGTAAAAATTGTCAACGTCCTCATCTTCTGCCTCAGAAATTGGAGCATAAACTTAAATAAGTGTCATATTAAAGGGTTATCAGTGAAGTCTAATTTATATTATTTGATTTTTGAATATATTATACCCAAATTCATTCAACAATGTTGTTCCTTCCTGGATTTTCATGTCCTGGTTAATAATCAGCTTGACTTTCTGAATCTGTAGCTGATTTGCTTTATCTTTCACAATGTGGATATTTTCCATGATCATGTTTTTAAGTTCCATATTTCCACCGTGATTGTCTTTGTGGCTTCAGATTTTCTTTTTCTGCACAGCAACATCAGGAACTAGACATCCCAAAGGCCTTAATCTGTCTGCATCATAAACACCATTAATACTGTGAAAATTCCTCAGTTCTTCCCAACAGCATGTGGAGTGCAGGGTGAACATCATAAGGCACTATATCATCAATCAGTTTAACCTCCACATGTGATTTGGTGTTTTGTTTGATTTTTGTTTTGCTTTGGTAAAACACAGGTGTAGTTTATCATTGCCATTTTACATGCAGCATGAAATTATGCCTCTGCTGTTGTCATTAAAGTAATAATCTATCCCCAGCATTTTCCCATATCACTCTCCAATATAGATCTTTGGGCAGCTGTGATGACCTTCACTCCTTGGATGACCCTTGATTATATCCTTAGCATTTGTCATACATTCCTCTCAGAAATGCCTTTCTGCCATAAGGTGGAAGCATAGGATTTGAGGAGGAATTTCTCTATTAGTTGGAGGAAAGTATGAACAGAACTTTGATTAGTTTGATTAAAGTACTTCAAAGGTGGCTCTAAAAAACAAATACAAGGTGTTCAAGTTGCATAAATTTTAATCAGAATTTTAATAAAGTTATCAATTCAGTTGTTGAATTGTCTTAAAATTTAATAATGCATTTAAATCTCATTGATTTCAAATACATGAAATAATTTTAAATATAAATTGAGAATATGTTCCTTTTCATCCTTTGTGTTTTATGAATGAAGGTGAATATCTGTGTCTCAGGATAATGTTGCAGGATCCCATCTGGGTCAGTCACCAGGACCAGAAATTTGGTCTTCCAAGCTTTCAAACTCGTGATGGAGACCATCTTCTTTTCTTGAGCAGAATGTGTGCTGTTCTCTGTGTGATATTTATACAGTGATTACTGTATTTGGCTTTTCAATTGCTCATTTGGATGTGTTGATGGCTAGCTTTTAAGTTGTTGGCTATCCCTAGCTTGTGCTGCCCAGTTTTTTCATATGCTATAAAACACAAGCCCAATCTGGCTTGGTCACGGGTTCAGAGGTTTTGACTTCCAAGATTTCAGACTCATCCTGGAGTTCATCTTCAGGGAACCTCTCTCTAGCAGAGTGTGTTGGTGACTGTTCTGTGTATGATATCTATACAGTGCCTGTTGTACGTGGCTTTTTAGAAGCTGATTGGAGTGTGTTTATGGGTGGCTTTTAAGTCATTGGCTGTTGTTTGCTTGAGCTGTCCAGCCCTTACCTTCTAAATACTTGATAAGCTGGTGATAAATATGCACTCCTATTGACTGACCAAGGGCCTGTTTCCGAGACTTCAATTAATTCCCTGGGTGTTTTTGTGCCTGTTCGTCCAACAATTTTAGTAGCTGCAAAGTTGAATGTATGTCCTTTTTCATTGCAGTGTGAGGCTACCAATGGGTTTGGGTCTCCTCATGTGGACACTCATTTGTGTTCTTGCAATCTGGTGGTTAGCTTCCTTCCCATCTGTCCTACATAGTCACAGGGACAGAGAATTTAGTAGATTACATTATAAGTATCTCCCACCTTCAAGTGATCTTTACAATGCATAATTTGTCTTTGTATGAAAGCCTCTACGTGGTATGTGATGCCCAATTGCAGATATTGGAAGCTACATCCTACTGCTTCTGTAATGTTTTTGATATATGGCAGGGTGTGCCATGTGGTTGGTCTTGTATCTTGTTTTTTCTTTCTCTCCCCACCGTGTTGCACAGACATTTTGACAAATGATTATGGCACCCACTTTTGCTTAAATTGTTCATGTAGGTACCTGCCAGTGGTGGTTTCCTCCCGGTGTTGCCACCGGTTCGCTGGTGTGTGGATATGTAAGCGCGCACGTGCACATTCGTCCTCTACATGTGTGCACTCCCCCACCCTTCTGTGCATGCACACGCCTACTGGCGCATGCCTTCTGCGCATGTGCGCGCTGATCATCTGAGAGGACTGTTTGATCCTCTCAGCTCATCGGCATACATTTTTTAGCTACCGGTTCGGCCTTTTTTGAACCAGTAGCTAAAAAACATGCACAGATGATTGGAGAGGGTCGGGGAGGCCTCTCCATCATCTGCGCATGTTTTTTAGCTACCTGTTTGACAGAACCGACATTTTCTTGAGGTAAAAAAGTGCTGGTTCGGCCAAACCGATAGCTAAAAAACATATGCCGATCATCTGAGAGGATTCTTTGATCCTCTCAGCTGGTCAGCACCCTTTTTTTAGCTACCAGTTCCGCCGAACCGGTAGCTAAAAAATCTGTGCCGATCAGCTGAGAGGATCAAAGAGTTCTCTCAGATGATCAGCGTGCACATGCTTAGTAGGCATGTGCCAGTAGATGTCTGCATGTGTGTAAGGGAGGGAAAAGCACTTGTACATGGGGGGTGGGTTTGAGCTACCATTCGGCTGAACTGGTAGCCATATTTTTTCCACCAGTTCACCCGAGAGGCAGTTTTTGCCGCTACCGGTTCGGCTGAACCGGTGCGAACCGGTCAAATACCACCTCTGGTACCTGCTCTCCAACTGTTTGGCTTGCTGAGAACCCACTCAAGAGAGCAATCAGATGAGAAAACCTTAATTCATTGGTAGCCTCACACTACAATGAATAAGGACACACATTCAACTTTGCAGCTACTAAGATTGTTGGATGAACAGACACAAAAACAGCCAGGGAAGTGATTGAAGCCTGGGAAACAGGCCCCTTCATCAGTCAACAGGAGTGTTGAGTTACCACCAGTTTATCAAGTATTTAGAAGGTGAGGGCTGGACAGCACAAGCAAACAACAGCCAATGACTTAAAAGCCACCCATAAACACACTCCAATCAGCTTCTAAAAAGCCACGTACAACAGGCACTGTATAGATATCATACACAGAACAGTCACCAACACACTCTGCTAGAGAGAGGTTCCCTGAAGATGAACTCCAGGATGAGTCTGAAATCTTGGAAGTCAAAACCTCTGAACCCGTGACCAAGCCAGATTGGGCTTGTGTTTTATAGCATATGAAAAAATTTCCATGTCTTCCATTCAAAAACTATTATTTTTTATTGCTGTTTGTTGTACTTGTTTACAGAAACCTAGTGATTTAACCACAATATTAATAGCCACAGGGCTGTTACCACAGTAAAAATAACAAAGTATTTTAGAGTGGGTAGTCATAATAAATTTAACAACAACGAAACCCTGTTTTGATTTTGAAAGACCTCTTAGATTCAGGGGATTTTTTAATTCTTTTTTTGTTCTAATTTAGTCTTATCATTAAAGGACCTTAGTTGTCTCTAGCGAAGGCCTCTGAAGATAGTCCAAACAGAAAATATTATAACCAATCATAAATCAAATAAGCATGAAACTGAATCTCAAGTCTAGTGGGCCAAATTCATCTGTACTACTCACTTTTCATTGAAACCAAAAATCAATGTTCATCATAATATGGCATTCTTATTTTGGAGTGTGGATTGGGAGATTAAAAAACAATCAATTTTTCATGGAATGTTAACACTGGGTTCCAAATACAAGTGTTTTTGATTGGTATGAAAAAGAATATTTATATTTCTACCAGGCTGCGCCTTATTTTCCTTAGTGACCTTAGAAAGCGATTGGTTAATAAAATGATTTTTGGGTAGTTTTCCCTTTACAAAGTCCGTGATTGACATCTTCTCTTGTACTACCATTGGGACTGTTGCCTAAAGCCTATTTGGCCGGCTTCTTGGTTAATATGGAAGCATTATTCAGCATTACCCCATGATATAGAAGCAGAATTTGGTTGCCGGGATTATGACTAATTTACAAGTTTACCTTAGTGAAATCTTACATTTCACTAAGATAAACTTAGTGCAGGAACTTCATCATTTCATCAAAATGACATGCTGTTGCACCACCGGCTTTGCTACTGTGAGACAAGTACTCAACTTTACAACACATGTATAAAGAGGCCACAGCTTGCTAGGTGATAGTTTTCATCATTCTACCCATTTTACACACACCCCGTACCCCAATTGCCATTGGAATCCAACTTGGTCAAACAAGAAATAATGATGTTAGGTCTCTAACTGGGCTGTTCAATATCTAATTCAAGATGATAGACATCCAAATATCAGATGGACTTGTCCTATCACTATATATGGACAATTTCAGGAGAGATTTCTTTTTTTTTTTTTAGTATTCTAGAAATTTATGAAATAAATTGTGTCCTGACTTTGGAATGCCTTACCAGCCAAGATGAAACTCTATATACATCTTCGGATACCAAAATAAATGTGTATAAGCATTTTGCAATGAATTTTGAAATATAAACATTGAATTGAGTTCACAATGTAAATTTATACTAGTTTGGTTCTTTTGACTATTTGGGACAGGGGCAGTTATGGTATTTATGACACTGTTTGATGTTTATATTATATTGTTTTCATCATTATTTTTGGCATTATCCTGGCACTATCTTG
>JAOYMU010000263.1:3141198-3153126 GCA_025802295.1 Psammodynastes pulverulentus | reverse complement strand
GGTGAAAATTTGTCTGAAAATTGTACTATAAAACTTTTTCAATAAAAAAAAAAAGACTGGACCCAAGATTGGACTGTCTTGGGAAAAGTCAGATAAGAGACAACAGGTGGATAGTGGGTGGGGTGAGAGGCCCCACCTTCATTTCTTGGGCTTTAAAAAGAGATACAGGAAGAATTGTGCTTTCAGACGTATTATTAATGGGGCCTACAATAAAGTAGAAGTAGCTCATCTAGTTTTGTGTTTCCTGCCTGAGCCACCTGGTAAAGAATTATGCAAACTTAATTTTCCCCCTCTCTCCTTTACATATTGAGAAATTGGGGAAGGTCTCTTTTGAGCCTCTTGTCCCTTCCATTATCCGATTATGGAATATGTTGTCTTTAATCTGACCATTCCCTAGGCAGTGTTGCAGGGTCCAGTCTCCTAAGGTCATCCCCACATATCATTTCAGTAACTCACAAAACAAACAACATTCTCATATATTCTCTAGTCCCTGATAAGTTTCATTGTATTGTCACATGCCTCATTTCATGTTATCTACCAGATTTCTGTTTGAGAGGGCTTGCTTTGAGACATAGAAAGGAATGTTTGCAAAACTCTTTAATTTAACCTCTTACACACCTTGAAATGAACAATTAAAATGCACAATCTGCATATTCATCTGGGAGTGAACATTATTGGGAACAAAGGGATAGACAGCCATATAATCTTGAACAGGGTTCTTTTGCGGGCCAAACAGTTGTACTTTCTCTTTTCTTTCTTTTTTCTTTTTTTGGTCCAGTCATGACCAATAAATTACAAATCATATCAATCAAGGTTAAGGTATCCTTGACTTACACATAAAGGTTAATATAAAGCTGCTTGAGTTATTCACTGTCAAATCACATTTGTTTAATGGCTTTTAAATTGCAGACAAGCTGGTGAAATCACCACATTTCTCTTTCATCTATCTTCTCTCTCTCTCTCTCTCTCTCTCTCTCTCTCTCTCTCTCTCTCTCTGTGTGTGTGTGTGTGTGTGTGTGTGTGTGTGTAAATGTAAATATTTTTAAAAAGTGAGAGATAAAGAAATATCAAATTGCAATCCAGCTACACATTCATTTGGAACAAAGAGGTTATAAATTCAGGGGGACTTAATTTGTTTATATTAGGGTTATATTACATACAGTATATTCTTTAGGTGGAATTCACAAATTATATGCCCAATTAAAATGGACAGAAAAAAAATCCACCACCGTTATTACCAGCCATAATTCAGATAAAATAACCAAATTATAGAGCAGAATCCATGGATTTTTATTGGACGACTCTTTCTTATTTGATCAGATTCGAAACAATGAAAGGAAGTTATCCAGATTTTTTCCAGTTCAAAAATTAACAGCATTACAAAGACTCTATGACTCCATTGCTGGAAAAGACCACATAGTACACCTGAAGATGTACATTTTGTAATCCCAGATCTTGATTAAACATAATACTGGGCATAATAATAGATGTCTAATTGAGTAATCTATGAATTTAAGGCTAAGAATCCAGAATATAAATAGGAAAAGATCATGTATTTTTTATAATACATCAACCAACAAGGCTACATGCAGTAAATTCTAGTAAATTCTTTCCTGAAAAATTATAATCACAATTGAGACTTGAGACCCAAGTGTGCTGTTCATGGAAATCAAAGATATAACTTCAGTAAAAGAAGATGAGTAGTCATCAAATAGAAATAAGGAAATCCATTCCATCAATTCAGTATAAGTCTTTAGTAGAGAATCAAACATTGATTTGTAAGTTGAAATCTGTTGAATTCATACAACTGAAATTTATAATTATTGGATAAGCACTTGCTTTTCTTTATTTCCTCATTAACCCTGATCCCATTTAGTTTTTATTCATTTTTACTTTGTATACAATTGTCCCCATCCACACTCTTTTTCCTATACTTCAGCTCAGATTTCATTGTATCCTGGTACCACCTTATGATCATTTGTTATTTTGATTGTACAAGATCATTATTGCAGAATTTGTTGAATTGGAAGTCCCCATATTATTGAAGCAAAAAAAAAAGGAACCTGAAATGACCATGCACTTCCATGATCTTATTTTATTTCAAGACATGCCTTATCATATTTATCTGGTGCTGGGGAGAAAAGCAGACTCAGAAAAGCTTGAAGAAATTTGGCTCTCTAAGCACAAGAACAATAATATCTAATATCTATTGTTAGTGTTATTGTTATGAAACCTGAACCTGCAATATTATTGAATGGTTGGGTTAGAAATTTATTTAGTATTTCATTTTAAAAAATAATTAAATCCAGTCATCTCTCTTTCTGGAACATTTCATTTTTACTTAGTCCTACTAGTAATGCTGGATACCAATTAAAAGTAAGAACAGCTGGCTAAAATCCAGGATTAAGCCAAATAACTGCCTTTATTCGCTTGAATTAAATACTTCATTAAGTCCTCAAAAGCAATATCCTGTTTTGCACAGAATATGATGTAGGCTTTAATGTTTTCCAGCATGTTTCCAGTTTCTAACTGGTTGGAACAAAGTTAACGTGTAATCCATAGAGATCTTTCTAGTTTAATTTGCCCCTTCGGTGGCATACCAGCTTCTTTTCCTTATAATCAAGTGGTCTCTGTTTTCGAAAAGTGGAAATGCACCATAGTAATACAGAACATTTTATTTATTAGATTTATAGCCTGTCTTTATTTTGTACAAGCCAGACGGCACACATAATTTCCTGTCTAATACTTTCTTCACACCAACAACCCTGTGAATGGATTGGACTGACACAGAGTGACTGGTCCAAAATTACCCAACTGGCATTTATGCATAAGGAAGGACTAAAACTAGAACTCACAGTCTTCTGTTTCCAGTCTAACTTCTTAATCATCACACCAATCTGGCTCTAAAACATAAATATGTCATGCAGGCCTATGTAGTCCAACAGTCATATCAAATACGTGTTTCTCTTGAGCTATGCTAAAGGTATGCAAACCACATAACATCAAAATTCTATGTTATCATGGTCTAGATTTTAGTAGTAGTAAATGAGAAGTCAGCCAAACTATTTTTAAACTTCATTATTTCTTTTATCCATGTAGCCTAATGCACAGTAGGCAACCTGTTTATTTATTTGAATAACCGATTTACAGAACATATAAGCCATTCCAGTCAACTGATTCTTAGCAACCTACAATTCACCACACTCATAATTTCTCCTGTGAACTTTTCTTCTTGGTTTTGTTTCCTGAATCAAATTGAATGTTTCTCCACCACCTTGTTTATGAGATGTCTAAATCAACTGTGATGCCACAACAGTTTGTTTGTTTTTCATGTTTCTATCCTACTGCAATCAAAAGATGTTCAGGGACTTACATAAAATAAAACACCGATACAACATCCATGTACAACATTCCATGAAAAACAGTCAAACAAATATATATGCTAAAGAGGTCATGATAAAAATCAGGCAAAGGTTTGCCAAAGCATCTCCTCCATCTTTAAAACTTCTGAATTATCAACCAGGAGGGTTGGACTTGAGGGGTGATGTTCAGATTTTTTAAATTCAAGCAGGATCCAAATAGCTGCCTAGATGAAAGCTAATGCTGGGAACAGCTGTCTGGTTTCCTCAGCTGGATTGTCCATGCCAGTTTCTATCAGGTTTCATGCTGGTTGTTTTGGCATTTATTGTTTCTTAGGATATTTTTAATATATGTATTATAGTCAAAGAATGTTGGGCCAAATAATTATATGTTTATAAGCGTTCGTTTTATTAATTTTCAAAAATAGATTATTTGCTTCAACAAATCAGTTGTCATTTCCAAGGAAATGTCTTTAGCATGAAGGCCATAGCCCAAGCTCCATTTTATGTCTGTATCTGTGATGACATAAGAACATAACTTTTACGTTTGTTCTTGGGTATCAGAAACACTGAAGCAATTGTAATGCATAGAATAATAAGATGTATTAAAGACGAAATGCTAATTGTGTGCTCTACAACTACAGCAATGCACAAAGCTGTTTTGGGTAAAGGGGTTGTTAAATCACTACGTCTGGAATGTAAAATTACTTAGCTTAGTCTTCTTTAACCTGGTGCCCTTCAAATGTGTTTGGCTTTAGTTCCCCAAATCCCACACTAGTATTTGGACAAAACCAGGCTGGAGAAAGTTGACTTACATCAATGGAAATCAGTGAAAGTTTCATGTAGCTACTACTTAGCATCCAATTTAAAAGCAGCAGACCTAAACATTCTGATCAAAACTGTTGTTATTTTTTTCAGTGCTGTTCTTGTTGCTGATTAAGGAACATGCCTTGTCGCAGCTGATTATGTACCATGACACAGTACATGGCACTTAATTAGAACAAACCATTCTAATAATTTATTGGTATATCTCTCGGGAAAGCTATTTAGCTTAATGACAGTGTGTACCAATTCCCTGTTTCTTATTTGAAAGAGCACTGGCATAAAATGCGCCTAATAGAAACTGCTTTGAAATGATAAAGCGATGCTTATTCACATGTGCATTGGGGAAGTGGGGGAGGAGAATTGAACTGCTTGGTAATTTTGCAGTTAAGGAGTGAATGCACAAAAAGGCAGCAAGTGGAGGCAGAGCCTGTAGAGTAACAGATGCTGAATGCAGAAGTGTAAAAAAAAAAAAAAACCCTCCAAATGCTGAATTGCATCTGTCACTTTTCAAAGGTTCTGTCTTACAGCTCGTGGAATCGGAGGCTTGAAGGAATTCTTGCATCAGTAATAATTAAGCATTAGATAACTCTTAGATAAACAAGAGATCAAGATTCAGCTGCCTCCTTCTGGCTATGGGGTCTATCAGAAATTGCTGGCTATAGGATCTATCAGGAATTGCTGGCTATGGGGGGGTGTCTATCAGGAATTACTACTTACTGCTAAAAATATTCTATTTCAGATTGTCAGTAAAGGGAAAAAAATGTAATCTGCTCCTCTATTTCATTATTTACTCTCTCTGTTTACTTGTGGGCATATTTACAGAGATACGAAGGCAATACTATGAAAGTATATTTCTTGGAGCTGCCAAACAAGTATGTCCCCAGTTCATTGATAAGAGTTAGCTTCCTCGCTGGTGGGAGTATTCAAGGTTGATTTTCCTCACACAGATTAACTCCCACATCAACTCTCTTCTCAGCAAGAACATCTTGGAAAACTTGCAACTCCCCTGTTCAAAAGGATTATGGGAAACTGTTTCAGTAAGAAGTAAGGAGGTAGCTAAGTGTTATTTCTGTAATGATGGAATATGCATTGAAATAATAATGACAATAATGCATTCATTAATTGATACAGCTGCCCGCTCACCAAAAAGACATGCAGATTAATAATAAATTGTGACCGGCTTCAACACAAAGTGAAGGAACAATGAAGGTCCCTCTTCTTCTCCTTTTCTTTTTCCTCCCAAGTTTCAATCATAGCACAAATCCTGGACTAATATTTATAGTTCTACTTTATTATCAAGGTTCATAAAAATGAACTTATATGAAACTTCATAAAATATTAAAAAGGTATAAAAAAATTATAGGATATAGATCAAAACTTTGTCTAGCCAATGACGTATAAATCATCCACTAACAGAATCTACTTTTCAAAGATTGATCAGTAATTAGACATGCACAAGTATATACACCCAAGTTGTTGGATTTTAACAGGCTGCACCCATTATATACAGTATAAACTCACCTGACAGACCAATATGCACAGGTAGCCCTTGCCCCAATCTAAGCAAAAGTAAGTAACTACTAGATAGTTTAGACTAATTTGGGGGGTCATAGGACACACTGTAATATTTAACTAGTTACACAAACTGGGTTTTGCTTCAATGTGTCACCATTGGGATCTGTATAATGAACGTGCTAGTTGAATGCCTAACTTAGGAGCCTTGGTGGCACAGAGGATAGACTAGTAATTGCAGGCTACTTCTGCTTACAGCCAGCTGCCTGCAATTTGGCAGATCGAATCTCACCAGGCTCAAGGTTGACTCAGCCTTCCATCCTTCCAAGGTGGGTAAAATGAGGACCCAGATTTTGGGGGCAATATGCTGAACCTGTAAACCACTTAGAGAGGGCTGTAAAAAGCACTGTAAAGCGGTATATAAGTCTATGTTATTGCTATTGCTATTATTGAAAATATGGCTTGATACATCCTTTGCACATCTTTCAGATGTAATCTTTTAAAAAGAAGTATTTTTTATGTAATTCATTTGTCTTCACACTCTTCTATCTTTTTGGATTATTAAAATAATGAAGAAGTAACAGCACATTTAATATGATGGAAGGAATCATATTAGATACTGGATATATGCCTTTCACTTTCCATAATGTGTGCAAATAAAATGTAAGCCAGAAAGGTATTATAATCCAATTTTATTTTAATACATATAAAAACCAAATAAAACATTTTCAATTAAAATTATAGTTCATCTAGGTTAGCTGCTTGCCATTATCAATGGGCAAACTGTAAGAACAGGGAGGTGGGAAAAAAACCCCAGAATATTTCATTGCTACCATCAAAACACATTGTGGTAGAAATTTGCTATTAAATAAAATATTACCCGTGACACAGAATTTGTCATTTACATGATGAAGTGCCCTTGTGGTCTAATATATGTTTCTAAGATGCCTACTGAAGGTCAAAGCACTAGGACACAAAAGAACACTGACAGAGAAGACAAAAGTTTGCCTGTGGCAAACCATTTCATTGAAAAGAAGACATCAAGTATCCTCAAAATGAGATTTATAAGAATTCAAAATACTTCCCTGTACACATGCAAGCCATACACATACACAATTATACCATACTATAGAAGGCTCCCTAATGTTATTTCCACGGGTATATGCTCAATGCAATTACAAAGAAGCACTTGTAGTTTAAATTGATTTGCATAATGTTGGAAATAAAGTTCAAATGAAGGAAGTCTGGAATAGTAATTTCCTCTATTCAGAAACCCTGAACAAAATTGGAACTGAACTCACGCAGCCATGAACTGCAACCTACCAGTTATGACTACAGATGGCTGCCAGATTTCCCTCTTCAACCATCACAGGACTGTTTCACTGATCTTCCCATTCTCTGCCCTATTTTATTGTGGAGAATCTGCCTCACCATCTCTCTTAATATGCAATAAATACAATGTTAAAATAGACAGACTATGTGAGGTCACTGTTGCTTGGACTTATTTTTCCCCAAAGAACCAAGTAGACAAGGTAGAGAAAGATTGTCAAACTCCCGGCCCATGGGCTGGATCTGTCACATACTGGCCGTGACCATGCCTGGTTTAGCAAAATGGGGAAAAGTCCCAATACGTCATATGACGCAGCTGTGATGACATGAGTTTGACATCCCTGAGGTAGAGGTTCTCCTAGACCTAGCATGATCTGTGAAAGAGGCAACTAATGATAGCATTGCCAATGGCATCTCAGTTCTTGCTATGTCATCCATCCACACATTGGTTAAATCCAAAATAGGCAAGTGTAATAAGATTTAGTCAACTTTTTCTATTAAATAAGGAATAATAACAATTTATTAAACTTATATGCCACTAGCAATTCTGGGAGGTTTGTAAATTGTTCAAAACAATTAAAACAAAAAAACAACACAAACAAAAAAAGGAATAAATAAAAATATCCAGTTCAAATTGTGAAAGGCATTTTCAGCATGAAAAAGAAATCAATGCTGCTTGTTTATCACTATGCTATTTTAAATACTCTACTATATTAACATATCTTACATTATCTCTTAGCTGCCTTTTGGTAAAATCCACATAGATCTTCATGTATAAAGTCCTTCAAAATAGCTTTCATTCTTTCTGTTAAAACTGCTTTGATTTTTCTTTTAATAAACATTATTTAACAGTGAGATTGGATGAGAGTTTTTTGGTAAAATTGGATTTTGACCATTTTTATGCATTAGAACAATATTTGCTGGTTTCCCAAGATCCTGGAATGATTCCTTTTTGTAAAAAAAAAAAAAAAAGGAGCTTATTACTGTTTGTAGAGGCAGTAGAAATTCATCTTCAGATTATTTTCAATATCTTGTAGGTAATCCATCGTGTGCCTGGTGTTTTTCCCAGTTTGCTATTTTCTATTGCTTCTGTTTCTATTACTGTTATAGGCCCATTCAACATCTGTTCTTCGTTGTTCTATTCTTTTGGCAGTTTTAATTTTTCCAGATATTTTATCCTTTTGAAGTTCCTCTACATTATATATTTTATATAATTTTTTTCAAAAATATTTTACATTGATTTCTTTATTGTATATTTCAATACCTTTATGCAACTTTACTATTGATTTTTCCTCTACCTTTCCTCAATTTTATGCTAACAATTTTCCTACTTTATTTGCTGATTAATTCGTTTTTGTTTTTGGTTTTGCAAAAGTCATTTTCATTTGTATTTGTTTAACCATCAGCATAAAAAATTGTTGTTGCAAAATTTTTTTTTTAATTTCCAGGAGAATGTTTAAGTTCATTTTCTTTCTTATCTCAACTGAAATCTTTTCATCTCTTTTTTCATGTTTTCATTCTTGTATACAGTTTAATAAATTGTGCCTTCAAATAGGCTTTACTAGCTTTCTATACTTCCATTATTTAATTACATTTGTTCAAATTGAATTTTAAAAAAATATTTTATTTGTTCTTTATAATATTATATTATTAATTCATTATATTTATTTTTTTATCTTTATATTTTTTTCTTAAAAATCAATGCCATTGGATTACGGTCAGATTTTTTTTTTTGTAATATCTCTGCAAACATATTATATTGTATCAATTTTAAAATAATATAAAATATTTTTTTGCTTTTGTGTGTGTAGAGTTTATCCCATTTATATTCCAAGTTAAAGTTTTAAGCTCCAAGTCTCTATTATTAGTTTTGAAATATCCATGGCCATGGCTTCTAGTGAGGCATCTAAGTCCTTTTCTTATTGCTGACTCACATTTTTTCTTTCAATTGTCCTTCTCCAAATTCATCTTTGAACTTCTTATAGAATTCTCGCTTTAGTGCAGAATTCAATTTGTATCTTTTTTTATTGTAGATCAAAATAATTCTCTTCATTGTATCCAAACAAAATGGCTGCCCCTTTTCTTTTAAGTACGCCTGTTACAAAGGAATAATCTTTACTTTTCCATAAGATCCTGACTGGTATTTCTTTCAACACAATGACATCTTTATAATCTATCAGGAGCCTATTTTTAAATGCTCTTGAAGATTTGGTCTCTTATCTTCTTCCTTACAAAGCAAGTATATCTTTTGGAACATTATTTTTCTTGGCATATCTGCAGTTGATCCTATAACCTTGTCCATTTTTTCATCATTATTTTTCTTTTTCCCATTCAAGTAGATTTGAAATAAATTCCACAACTTTCTGCCTTAATTTTTTTCCATTGTTTCTCCTTAATACATCTTAGACTTAAATAATATTCTTTCCAATAGTGTAATTTCATTCAAAACTCTTTCTTTCAGTTTCTTATTTTTTCCTGTCTTTTCTAAACTCTCTATATTCTCCCCATTTTTTCTTCCAGATATTTTTTTCAAAAAGTCCATTATTCCTTTTTTAAACTTACCCAGTTATCACTTTACTTATGACTCAATAGCTGCTTTAATAATAATGTTTTTTAAAAAAATTCCAATGGATGAATGTTCATTTTTATTTGAGATATCAGATTTTTCAGATTTTACTCTGAAAAGTTTCATCCTATCATTTTAATTCATTCTATTTTATGCTTAAACATTTTATATTTTAAAAAGCCTTCAGGAAGCTTTTCTTTGAAAAACAGAAAAAAATAATTAAAGAAATAAATAGTAGCATCTAAATAGCAAGGACCAAGCAAACACTGAACTCCTGAATCTATTATACATTATATTCTACTTCCATTTTGCAAATGTTCCATGGTAATGTTCAAATATTTTTTTCCCAAAAACCATTAATGGATGGGGGTGGGACTAATAGAAATTGAATCAGGCTGAAGGAAGTTCATTCAACATAATAGATTTGAGATGCATCTGGTGTTTTGTTTGAAGAATTATATATTCTGAGTGTGGGAAAAGCAACAGTACAAGATGAAGTTACAAGAACATATTTTTAATCTTGTGTAACCCTCGCTGAAATAAATTAAGTCCCAATTAAGACACAACTGTATAACAGTCTGTAATCTAAAGATTTGCTGCAGCAAAGCAAAACCATCAAATTCATCATGAAAGAAAGGCAACATAAATAGAGCTTCATATTTTGATATTATGATTGGTTGCACAGTCAGCCAGATGTTAAACTGGAATTGGCATTTTTGTCTACCTTTTTGAGTCCTTCCATCAGACCTCAATTAGGCAGATGTAATAATTGTGTAATAATATTAAACCTATTGTTGCACTCATAGGGCATGTCAAATTTTTCAACTTTCAATTTCGAAACATTAGGGGTGCTCAAAAGTTGTGATATGCCTTGTGGATTGTAAAGATATTTTGCTTACTTTAATACAATTTAGATGTGCTTGGTAAGTAACTATATAAATATCATAGCTTTTAAACATTTTGTTTGCATTTGCAGGATATAAGCTGTTCCAACTATAGCTGCATTTTGCAAATAGTGGTAATTTTGTCAAAGCAAAGGGTGATCAAATGGTGCTCCAGATATTTTAGAATTGCACCCAAGGCACCTATTACTATTGGCACTGGTTTTGCTTTCTTTTGCTACAATTGTTCTACTTGTATTTGCATGCCTTAGTATGTTGTGACATTATTCAATTATTTCTCTTCTGTTCTGTTTTCTCCAGGTATTATTATTATTATTATTATTATTATTATTATTATTATTATCATTATTATTACTATTATTATCTTTTATTCATTAAACATGAAACTCAGTCAACTGAACATTTAAAAATGTATCACAAATATCATTGACTGGCACTGCTGGTTGATGTGAGTTGCTGCCAGCATCCTAAGTATCAACCAAGTATCTTCTCAAAATGTACAATGATGATGATGATGATGATGATGATGATGATGATGATGATGATGATTCAGACATCCAGATTGTTAGGCTGGATATGATATTTTTATCTACCTATTGAATCCTTCACAAGGACCTGGGATAGCAGATGTTATTTCCTGATGGAGTTAAAGTATCATTGCAGGATTTAAACAGTTTCACTTAAAGTTGCCATTTGCAATTGACTGATGATTTTGTCAATTCAGGTAGTATTCAGTTGGGATTTTGGGATTGCCCCTAAGGTGCCTATTACTGTTGGTACTATTTTTGCTTTCTTTTACCAAAATTGTTCTACCTCTATTTTCAAATCTTTGTATTTTGTTATCTTCACCAGTTTCTTCCATTCTCTTCTGCTGTCTCCAGGTACTTCCATGTCTACTGTTCAAACTTTTTCATCTTTCTTACCGACAATTGTTAAATCTGGCATATTATGGGGCTGGTGCCTATCTATTTCAATTCTAAAGTCCCAGACCACTTCAGCTTTTTCATTTTCTATTACTTTGTCTATTTTGTGGTTCTACCAATTCTTGCTTGCAAGCAAATGGTATTTCTTGCAGATCTTCCTATCACCTTCGTTGCTACTTTGTCATGCCATTGTTTGTAGTCAGTCTGTGCAATCTTCTTGCAGCAGCTAACCATGTGATCCATTGTTTCTTCACTTTCTTTGCAGAGGCGACACTTGCTATTTGTTGCTATATCCCCAATTCTGGCTTTGTATGCTTCCTGGGAATAGAACTATATCAGTCTGACATGAATCTTTGAGAAATTATTTGGAGTAAAGTGAAGGTTGCTGAATTGGCTCACTAAAGTTTTCCCAAATTCTGTATCAAATCTCTATTTATTATTTGAATTTGAATTTGAATTTATTCAGATTTATAACCCGCTCCCTCTCCCCCAAGGGACTCGGGGCGGGGTAC
>JAOYMU010000263.1:3114215-3124977 GCA_025802295.1 Psammodynastes pulverulentus | reverse complement strand
ACGTCTCCGGAGCGTCTGCCGGCATTTTCTGGGGTCATTTTTTTTCTCACTCGAGTATAAGCCGAGGGGGTGCTTTTGCAGCACAAAAAAATGTGCTGAAAAAGTCGGCTTATACTCGAGTATATACGGTAATTTAAAAGACAAAAGGAAGGAAGGAAATTGAAGTATATAAAATACAGTGCTTCTGACCTTCTCTTCAACAGATATTAGTTTTATAATCCCTCCTTTTCCTGTCAAATACTATACAAATTCCTTCAGCTCCTCTCTTAACATATTTTTAATCTTCAAAACCATAAATCATCATATCACATGTTTTCTTCTTTCAGCAAAAGCTCCATACAGCATAAGGTTTCCAGTGATACCAAGGATCAAACTACATGTTTAGGAAAAATGAACAGAGGTGTTGCAGTGGTGTACTATACAGGAAAAAAAGTCCTTTAGACATCTATCGTTTTCTTTTTCTGTCCAAATGAAACTTGACTCTAAAATACAGATTCAAGTCAAAATGATTTGTAGGTGGATGGCAAAACTGCTTTGTAAAGTCCAGTTGATTTGTAGGTGGATGGATCAGCAGATCTGAGTTTAACTGCATCAGAAATTAAATTAGATTAGAAAAATCAATAACAATTTCAAAACAATAAAATAAAAATAAATTTTAGTGGATTCAAGTTGGGTACAAGTCCTAAACTTAGACACATTGTATTTTTGTGTTACATTATTCAAATCATGCCTAGAATGTAATGGAATGGAATGGAAAAGATCTGGGAGATCATTTAGTCAACCCCGCTGCCTAATAGAGGAATCTACATTAAACTGTGCCTTTGACTGGATTATTATAAGCAAATAAAAATTCTTGTCCATCAATTTTATCTCTGCAAAGTTAGATTTAGATCTGAAAATCTGAATTGATTCTAAAATCACTCAATATTAATAAAGTATCAATTGATGAATAAATATTAATAAATGATGTTGGTATAAACAATAAATATTGTTAAGGCAATAAAAGATGTCCGTGAATAAATTTAAATAAAATCCATTCCATTATAGCTTTTTCTTTCTTATAATCAACCAGGCAACAATCTTAAAGTGGAGCATGCAACTGATTCTCTATCAAGAGAGTCAAAGGAACAAGTCCAAACCACATTAAAGGAAGGCAATGTTTGACTCTGAACTTCATATCATTCAAATTAATTGTATCAAATCCACACCGCACAAATCTGGAACCAAGGTGGGTACATGCATATTCTGCACACCGTTGTTGCTGAGTTTCACTGCTAAGTCCCGCTAATTAATATCCTGTAAGTAAAGGACAGGACAAGTCTTGAACATGTAGTTCCAATACATGATGGATTTGTCCAGAATTGTTTTTCAAAGGTAGTAGTTGTTTGCACATACATTATACTGAGACACACAGTACTGGATCAAAGTTGGACTTAATTCCAGGAGCTGTAAATTGTAAGTTCAGAGCTCTGGTAACCTGTTCTGATGGAGGAAGGCAGGGAGAGAAGAGCAGGAACAAAACTGAAAAATCTCAAAGAAAAAAGTGACTCAGATATTCATTTATTACCATATTTCCCCCAAAATAAGCTGGGTCTTATATTATTTTTGCTCTAAAAGACGCAAAATCTTGTATTCTGGTTAGGTCTTATTTTCAAGAAAAAACAGTACTAAATGCATCCGTCTGGCTGATGGTTTTTCTTGGGACTTATTTTTGGGGTAGGACTTTTATATTACAATCATCCTGAAAAATAATGCTGGGGCTTATTTTTGGTTAGGTCTTATTTTCAGGGAAATACAGTATAATCAAATTATTCTAAAATAAAAGCAGCCTTTGGTAGAAAACAAAATCTTTAACTATCCATTATTGGTTGTTTTAAGCTAATTCCCAGATAGAAGGGCCTGTAATCTCCCAGAATAAGTTAGCCTTGAGTGCTTAGCACTTCAATGTACAACTATACTCTGTGACTAAGAAAAGGACTATAGAAAAGTATTGACACTATGTTGTCTTATATATATATGAGAATCTTCACTACTCTAGTCTTTCCAGATCAATTCACCTAACTAGGTTAATATCCTTATATCAGAGAAAATTCAGCTACAGATAATTGTTGATTTATGGCCTTTTAATGACAATTCAAAGTTACAACACTGATTTATGGCTGGTCTTCACATATATAACTGTCGCTGTCAAACATCAGGCACTTGACAACTAGCATGTATTTATGGCGGTTGGAGGGTCTCAGGGTCATGTGATTGCCATTTGCAACTTTTTCTAGGGGAAAAGTCAATGGAAAAAATTGGATTCACTTAATGACTCAAGATTTGCTTAATGACCACTGCAAAAATAAAATTGGGCATGACTCATTAACAACTGCATCACTTAGCAATGCAACTTTCAGTCCCAATTGTGATCGTAAGTTGAGGAGTACCTGAAATTTTCAGAGAAATTTCAGAGAATGATATGACACCATATATCCACACTATCAGAAATTTACATGATGGTCTGAAAAGTGTTTGAAACCAAGAGAGTAAGTGTGTATCTTTTTATCCTTCAAATGAAAAGTGGATTTCATGTTCCACAAAGCAAGGAATTCATCATTGTTGTTAAACCAGACATAGCAAGTGCTTGTTTGTGCAAAAGTAAAGGTTTGGTTCACCAAGTTTTCAAGCACACTTCAAGATTTATATTCTAAAATGATTTATTCCTAAAATGGATAAATGTTAGCTAAAGGAAATGATGAAAGGATATTTGAAGACTGTTGAATAAATTAAATGTTATATGACACAGCTAATATCAATGTATCCGGCTTCAACTACCTGCTTACAAACTGGAGAAATAAGTGATTCTTATGTTTATCGGAAGGTGCTTTCAGAGGAACTTTAAATTTTTGTGTCTTGAGCTTTGAAACACATCTGAAGAGAATTGTTTTCGCAATATTGTGAAACATTCATTTGTGAAATAAACTGATAGCCAGTTTGGTGTAGTGGTTAAGATACTGGCCTAGAAAACGAGATTGGAGTTCTAGTCCTTCCTTCTCATAAAAGCCAGCTGGGTGACTTTGAGACAGTCATTCTCTCTCAGCCCAACCTACCTCACAGCATTGTTGTTGAGGGGAAAAATAGGATGAGAAAGGAGTATGTTCACTGCCTTGAATTATTTATAAAAATATTAAAGGCAGGATAAAAATATATCAAATAAATGGATAAATAAATATTATTTAAAACAAAACATTAATTAATGACAAGCTGGTCAGGGTAGGATGTTCTGAAGATAAGGTGTACCAAGAATTGTGTTCCACAATTTACTTCAAGTTTTTCCCACCTCAAAATCCATCATTATTTAGCATTTTCAGGTGCTTTGTTCATTTTCTTTGTTTATTATACATATTGGTAGCATCAGAATGAGCTCACAGCTCGATCTGTGTTAAGCCTTAGATATTGCTATGCATACTAGAGTGATATCTGGGAATCTAATAGAAATTTTCCATTGCCATTGCTGCCTCCATTACCAATTAATTTAGGATCATGAATTGAAGTGATAGCATATGGCTAAAGGACGAAGAAATCCATAGAAAATTAGGTCTGAAATTAAGTGGCTGAAGTTCATCCCAGCAGTAGCTTGGAAGAAGGTGATTGAATACAAAGATTAAATCATAAATCCCATTTCAGCTTTTTGAGTGACTGTAGAAACTTTAAAAGACTCATCCATCCTTCATTTACAATTCTTAGTTTTCCATTTATCCAGGGTGATATCATTATGATTATCCATATATTAACATCTATTTATCCACAGGATTAAGATTTGGGGCTATCATCTGAAATACTGCCACACAAACAAAAGATAAACACTCTATTAAAATGTTGACAAGAAACCTTGCGAGAAGCATTTTTATGGAGCTGTAATTTTTGAATTGCTGTTGACAATGTGCGAACATGAATAGCTGTTTCCTGACACAAGGCCAGGTTTGTTTCAATCCATTTGTTTCTGTGCAAGAACAACACTGTCAACTGGTGAGTAATCAGTAGTGGGGAACGTGATAACATCTGAGGCATTAATTAATTAATTAATTAATTAATTAATTAATGTATTAAATTTATATACCTCCACCCAGAGTGAAGGGAGCTTCCAATGGCATAAAAGCATAAACATAAAAAAAAATAGCAATAGCTTTTAAATTTATATACTGCTTCATAGTGCTTTATAGCCCTCTCTAAGAGGTTTATGAAGTTGGCATATTGCCCCCCCAGCAATCTGGGGCCTCATTTTACTGACCTCAGAAAGATAGAAGACTGAGTCAACCGTCAGCTGGTCAGAATCAAATTGCTGGCAGTTGGCAGAATTAGCCAGCACCACTACATTCTAACCTCTGAGCCACCATGACTCATAAAAGCATTAAAATTAACAACAGCTAAATAAAAAGTTAAAAACCAAGAGCATGAATGGTATGTTGGTGGAATTTTGTCTCTCATTCAAAAAGCCAACCATATCCAGCATAGCATGCTGCCATTGGAGTCCCAAGCTAACTGGCAGAGATAGGTTTGAAGGCCCTTCTAGAAGGCCAGAAGGGTGGGTGCAGAATTTACCTCCAGAGCAAGATATTTCAAAAGGGTGTGGTACAAAGCATAGCTGGATCTTCAATCCAGCTAGTTAAAATCCTTAGCCAAAGGATTCCAAACAAGTCCTCTTCTGCCCGAGTGAACGGGGCAAGCCAATCCCATTGGAGTGGGACGGTTCTTCAGACAACATGATCCTATGCCATGAAGAGCTTTAAAGATGATAACCAATACCCTGAATTGGACCTGGCAGCAAATGTGATGTCACCAATGTGACATGTACCATCCAAGCAGAAATGGTATTCAGCAGGGCTTTTTTTGAGCCAGAGCTCGGCGGAACGCCGTTCCGGCACCTTTTATACGTGCTCCGTCCCCACCAATCGCGCGCTACCACTTCCGGGTTTTTTAGCGCGATGGGGGGGCGCGTTCCGGGACCTTTCGGCGCCGAAAAAAAACCCTGGTATTCAGCAGGTTCTGACCAGTTCTGGAGAACCAGTAACGGAAATTTTGAGGAGTTCGGAGAACCGGCAAATACCACCTCTGACTAGCCCCGCCCCCATCTATTCTCTGCCTCCCGAATCCAGCTGATCTTCTTTTGTTGACCTGCACAGGAGAACAGAGCTAGAAAGCAGGTTAGTGGAGTGGGGAGGGAATGGAGATTTTACAGTATCCTTCCTCTGCCACTCCCACCAAGCCACGCCCACAGACCCAATAGTAAATTTTTTTGAATCCCCCAGTGCATCCAAGGGCCCCCCGGAACTGTTTGCACTGCTGCATTCTCTACCAGCTGTAGTTTCCAAATACTCTTTAAGGGTAGCCTCCTGCAGAGTGCATTGCCGTAATTCAAATGACAGATACCTAGGGCACAAGGCTAAGATCATTCTTAATTTAATGGTGATTTTCCTTAAGATTGCTAATGTTTTCAAATATATACATATGTGCGTAATTTTGACATCAGTGTACAACAGGCCACTCTGGAAAGCTCAGGCTGATTTGGTTTTGTAAGTAAGCTAACTGGAATACAACATATATAAAGCAGCACACGTAATTTTTTAAAAATTATTAGGACTATAGATGTGGGGGAAACTCTCACTTCTTTAGGGAACATCTTTCATTCTAGTGGCCAATTATCAAGAAAAGTCTCATTTTTAGCCAGCACATCAGAGACTAGGAACATTTGTGTAGTTATGCATGAGGAATATAATTTTTGCAAAGTCTCCCCAGAAAGGAACTGATCCATGAACTGATGTGTGCATTAGAACAGTTATCCATCCGGTTTTCTAATTCCCAATTGTTTTAACCTTATTATTGGACTAAAAAAAGACAGAATATCTTTTGAGATGGATATTTGGAAGAGAACATTAGGACTGTGCAAAGCCTTCCAAAGGTTGTTTTGGAAATACAGAAGCTGACGAATTTTCCAGACTTGCATGGTTGCTTCAGAAGCTGCTCCTGGTTGTGTCTTAATTTGTGTGACTCTTCACTAGCAACTTCTTTCAGAGGAATTGTATTGCCCCAAAGAACTTCTGTTGAGAATTTTTAAAGAATGCAAGTTAAATATATATATGTAAAGCAGAATCAATTTATAGATGAACACATGCAAAATCATATGGAATATTTATTCATTCATTATTAATGATATATATAGACTGCCAAATTCCTAAGGATTCTTGAAGTTTATGATATAGAAATAGTAATGTTAATTCTTAGAAGCTCTGAAAGCAGGACAAGTATCCTGGGCCAAGCTTCCCCAGCCTTGTATGCTGCAGATAGGTTGAGACTACAACTTTCAGAATTGATATAATGGCCTAGTGTCATGATCACACTTCAAATTAAGAAGAGGATCAGGAGAAGGCAACTAAAAAAAAGAGATTCTGTGTCATCAAGCCCAGCCAATGATGCTGAGCTATGAATCAGTCTCACTCTTCTTACTCTGGGTCTAGCACTTTCATCAAAACTAGCAATCTTTTCTATCTCTCCTATAAGAATCTCAACATCAGAAAAAAGTACAACAAAGATCAGAAAGGTGTGGGACTACTTCACTATGCTAACCTGCCAAGAAACCATTTGTTCTTGGGTAGGATGAGAAGCTTCTAGCTAGGGAGCAACCTACAATTAGTAAGTTCACTGTAACAATGTTCTTCCATGAAGACCCCCTACATGTATCTTGCAATTTCCTGTATATCTTGCAAGATTCTTTCCTAGAAAGATGTCTGATGTGTCTTAAAATACCCTCTGTTTTATAAATCTATTCTGCCTGGTGAGTTTTCACATATATATGAAATTTTGAACAGAATTGATGACTTTCCAATACATTTTGTAGATTTACTGCTACAGGAAAGTCAGATTAGAACAACTGTTCATGAGGTCTGAACCCTTGCTGACTTTGGCTAGGATGATATGGAATTCTGCAAATCCTCATCCAAACAGCTATTGGAGATACATCTACAAAGATTGCAAAAAAAAAAGATATCATATTAGATATCAACTTGGGCTTCAAAGGTAAATATTTTCTAAAATATGAACAAGAGCTAAAGGGGAATTAGGCTAACTCTTAGGAAACAGGAGATTGTTATCTGTGGCTAATACTTGTTTAGAATTTAGCTGAAAGTAAACACTATTGGACTCAGCAGGATTTACATCTGAAAATACAGAGAGTGAGGGATGCGTTGTGAGTGCTATAATTTGGACGGTCTGGGAATCTGAATGTGAGCATGTAAAGTATGCATCTAGTGCTGTACTACAGAGATAAATCCCAATCTGGAAAGCTGTATTGCATTTGTAGCAGGCACCAAAAGGAGAAGGAAAAAAAAGAGGTAAAGGACACAGCTATAACTGCTCTAAAGGCTGTTGCTATAAAATGCTATCAGCATAAGAACAAGGCATATGCGAAGATCAAACTCAACAAGCTGCAAGATATTTAATACTTTCTCAGCATAACAGATCTCTGTCTGAAAAGCAGTAATCTGCTGCACAACCCACAGTGATTTCATCAGAATATTTGCATCAATGAAATATCCGAGTCACACGATTTATGCTTCGTGTTTTGCTTTTCTTTGTTTTGCCTTTATTCCGGCTGCATTTATCAAGTCAGGATATTCTACAGCATAAGAATAAGATGCTTGCATTTCGCTGAAATATGTGACAGTCAAAGAAGTTCTTTAGCAGGTAATGAATTTTCACAATGAAAAGAGTAATTGCCAGATAATGGGGAAGGCGACCTTTTCATTGAACACATAAAAGAATGTGAATGCAAGAGGATAATGGGTAATAGACAAAAATGATTTTTAAATTCATAAATGGATCGCAGCCCACTTTGCTCATTCAAAAAAATCAATAGAGGCTCATCTTTTTATATTTAATATAAAACTCTATAGTAAAGAATTAGTAAAATGGCCATTAGCATGTTTTTAGTATTTTATAAACTTGCATAGCATACAGTTTTATGGCTGAATAGTTATCATAGGGTCGGGTCCAAAGATCCTTCAGCAGAATTCTGTTTGCAGAAGTCTCCCATTCATGAAAAGACAAAGGCAATTTTTTTGTTCTATGTGAACCTTAAAACTAACAGCATGCATGTGGAACCTGCAGCTGAAGACCTACATAGGATTTTCGTCTTCTCAAACTGCATCCTGTGAAGTTTCCAGAAGATCCTCCTGCCTTTTTCACTGACCTACTGATTGTTTCATCAGTCTGTGAACAAGTCAGTAGGAAATAGATAACTGATTTCACATTATCTTTAGCAGCTGGTTGTTGATAAACAAAACAGCACACTAGTGACCTTGCAGCTGACTGATGTCAAGTCGTACATAGCTGACAAGACTAGGGAACCAAGAACTACATTGATTTTAGTAAGATATCTTTAATGCTAGACTGGGATAAATGTTAAATATTGGAAAGGGCAATAGGAATTTCCTAGACTCAGTTATAGTGAATTAATACTATACTATATTTGTGTCAGAAGCACCTACCAAGGCACATCTGGGTTGAAAAAAATTAGCCAATGACATCACTGCTGCCTGAGGGATGCCCGAGGGGGCTCCTTTCATGTCCCTGTTATTTTTCCCACCAAATTGGTACCCATTTATCTACTTGCATTTGCGTGCTTTCGAATGGCTAGGTGGGAAAATTGGCAGAAACTCATTCCATCATGGGGCTCGCATTCTTAGGTTTTGAACTGCTGAGCTGTTGACCTCTCAATGGTATTGAGACTGAGTCTCCTAATCACATGAACCAGTACTGCTCCCCATTAATTAATTGAATTAATTAAAATGTTATTTAAGAAGCTTTTTTGAAACACTTCTCCTCAAACATCTCACTACCCGAGCTGAGTTGCCATTTATGAGTTAATCATCAACTGACTTGCCTACTACATTCCCAGCCTCCTCACAATCGTAATTGATTAAAAGGAGAAAGCTGAGGGAGAAGAGAAGGGAAAAGGAACTTTTTTTACTTCATATTTCCTTCCAGTATCCCTGCAAAAAGAGGAGGCTGTGGCAAGGGTAAAAGAGGATATGTAAATGGATATGCAGTATGTTATCCAAAAACCTGAGTGGCTTTTAGAGTTTAAAAATATTGGCAATTTCTATTCTGAAGTATTTATATAAAGCATGTTACATATTTATAATTCTTTAAGGACCAAATAAGTTTCTTCTAATAAAGAAGATGAAAAAGTAAAGAGAAGCCAACAGTGGGAGTATAACTATACATTTTGAATGTCATTCCTACTTCAAGAGTTGTTTGAAAAAACAGTTTTTCCCTCAAAATGCCTCAGGACTGAGACTTTGCAATAAAATTTATGTGTACCATATTTTCACTTTTTCACCTGGTAAAAGAGGTCGTAGTTCCATAACATAAGCCAATATTGCTGCCTGTCAGTCTCCCCAAACCAAGAAAAATATTTTATGATTCCTCCAAATAGACTTCTTTATTATTTCATACCTATAGACAGAATCTTGCCAAAATAAAGCAGACTACTATCCACAAGAAGCATATACTATATTCTGGGATCAATTAGGGAGGTGCTATCTTCATCTTCTTTCCCTCACACAAACTATCTGAATTGAATTAACTCTTACTCCTCTGGAATGCACTCGCTCCCTCTTGAGAATCCAGATTATATTTCATCACATCACCATAGTGAACCAAGTTCAAAATTTTGCTTTTGAGGTATAAGGAAGGCACTAAATACATTGGAAATATATTACCTGGCAGAATCCTTTTACATGTACAGATCTGGTCAGTGAGTAAGATCTGATCTTTCTGCATGTACCAAAATCAACAGAATAACATCTTGCAGTCATTCAAGGGAAGACCTCTGTAGTCCATTATACTCTGGAATACCCTTTCGCAGAAATCTGAGGTACCAACTGTTACCTCTTATTTGAATTTACTGAAGATCACTGTCTTTGCCCGGGCTCTTTCTATAAATGTTGGCTGAACGATTTATTTGTTTTGTTATTATAGTTCACAGTTTAATTATGTGTTTATATTGTTTTATATTTATAATGCTATTCTAATCATCAATAAACATAAAATATATTTTATAATGTAAATAATTTGTTCTTCAGAAAATGTTGGGTTTATTGAACTCCTAAAAGAATGTTTATAGAGAGATGGACATTAGATATTGGCATTGTAAGGTATTTGAAAGTTCTTTAATTTATCTGATTTGGTCTTCTCCAGCTATAACCTTCTTTTAGTTTCAAATTATTGCATATATCTGTTCAATTTTGAGAAGAAACTGTATAGTTAGGCCACTTAATATAATGTTGAATTTCATTCCTAAAACATGGAATTTATAGTCTCATGTAGAGCTTTAAATCTATCGAGCTTAAGGTACAGCAAAGAGAATAATTTTATGTAACTAGAAAGAAACTTACTCTCCAAATTTGAAAGATGGATCCATGATATGACTTTCAAAACTTTGCTTTTTGAAAAGTCCCTGTGTTGCAAAAATGAGAAGATTAATGCGTCTATATGATCTAGATTGAATGATAAGTCTAAGAACTTATAATATACTTACCGTACTTTTCAGATGCACTTTTTCCATCCCCAAAAGTGGGTGAGAATTTGGGTGCATCTTATACACCGAATGTTACAGAAGCCCCGCCCACCAGCAATTTGCCTCCTTGCAGCAAACAGCAAAAAGCCTGTTGCAGCTTCAGCACAGCCTAATTAGCATAAGCAGCTGATGGTCCTTTGGATC
>JAOYMU010000263.1:2999850-3011406 GCA_025802295.1 Psammodynastes pulverulentus | reverse complement strand
GAAGTGGTCATCCTATATAGGGAGTTTCGAGATGTACCTCGAGGCAAATGGCCTACAAGTTTCCGCTGATGGAAAGAAGAGGGCCCTCTTCCTCACCTATTGCGACTTGGAGCTCTACGAGCTGGCCGAAGCCCTAATCGAAGGCGATCTAGCCACCGTAGCCTGGGCGGATCTGAGAGTGGCGTTAACCACTCATTTTAACCCGGCTCCGTCTTTCATGGCCCATAGGCATGATTTCTATATCTGCACACAACGGGAGGATGACTCGGCCAATGAATACCTCGCGGCCCTCCGCCGGTTGGCCAAGGGCTGCAATTTCTCCAACATGGAGGAGATGATCCAGGACCAGATCATTTTAGGGATGAAGGATGGAGCCCTGCAGAAGCGGCTCATCGCGAAAGGGGATGTGCCATTCAAGGAAGCAGAGGAGGAAGCCAGAGCCACAGAAGCATCCAACAGCTCTGCAGCCAGAATCAAGGGAACGGGAAAGATCCATGCTACCAGGAGCGAACAGGGGCAGCCCAGCTCTTCCGAGACTGAAGGAAGCAAGGAAGAGGAGAAAGATATCCACAAGACGGTCGGGGGAAAGGGCCAGCCTGGGAAACCATCCCAATCGTACAGGGGTTGTGGCGGGAAGCACCTGAGGGCTGCCTGCCGCTTCAAAGAGGCCATTTGCCGGCAATGCAATTGGAGAGAGCACATAGCCGAGGTCTGCCGAGCGGAACAGCCAACCGTGAGCGAGCCAGCGAGACAAAGCGCCCCCCTCCAAGGCAACGGAGATCGTGGAAGAAGACCAGCGGGTACAAGCCAAAGCGGAGAGACGACGGCCGAGAGGAGGACACACATTTCACAGCTGTGGGATTCGCCCAGACCCACGTGGGAGCCGTGGATGCTTATGCCAGCAGCCAGTTCACCACGCAAGTCACCATTGAGGGGACTCCATGCAAGATGGAGGTCGATTCCGGCGCGTTTCTCTCCCTCATCTCATGGGCCACCCTTAAAAAGCTCATGCCATCGGTCAGGAGAGAAGACCTCAAGGCCCAACAGATTATGATCAAGGACTATCAGGGGCGCACCATACCGATAGTGGGGAGAACCAGACTGCAGGTGGCCTACAGATCGTTCCAGGGAAAGCTTCCATTAACGATCGTCGATCGTAACCTCCCAAGCCTCCTGGCCAAAGAATGGTTCGAACCCTTAGGAATCACCCTCGCAGGCATACATGCGGTGGAGAGCAACGCACGGTGGAGCCAGCCCGAGGACGACGACGTCGCAACCCTGACCAGGAAGTTCCAGGAGGTGTTCAGTGACCAACCAGGCAAGTACAAGGGGACCCCAATCACATTCAGCCTAGACTCCAAAGTAGCCCCAATCCCGCTAAAGGCAAGGAGGGTGCCTTTTGCACTCAAGCCCCAAATAGAGAAGCAGCTGGATAAGCTGGTAGCCCAGGGAATTCTGGAGCCCGTGGATTTTGCCCGCTAGGAGACCCCCATTGTCACGCCCCTTAAGGCAGAAGGGTCCCTGAGGATCTGCGTGGACTACAAGTGCACCCTGAACCGCGCGCTGCAACACAGTGCATACCCGGTGCCGGTGGTTCAACACCTCTTGCACTCACTGGGGCGCGGGAAAATATTCACCAAACTCGACCTGGCGCAGGCGTACCAGCAGTTGCCAGTCGATGAAGAAACCGTGCAGGCGCAGACAATAGTTACCCACAAGGGGGCGTTCAAGTGCCGGCACCTGCAATTCGGCGTCAGCATCTCTCCCGGGCTTTTTCAAAGCGTTATGAAGCGGCTACTGCAGGGCATCCCAGGGGTCATCCCATATTTTGACAACGTAATCGTCTCAGCAAAGAACAGAAGGGAATAATTCAGGAGGCTTGAGACCGTCCTGGAAAGACTCCAGGAGGCAGGGATGCTATTAAAGAGGGAAAAATGCCAAATAGCGGTACCCAGAGTAGATTTTCTGGGATTTCAAATAGATCCACCCCACGCCTAATGAACTGAGGGCCATTCGGGAAGCGCCAACCCCCACCAACAAAACAGAACTGCAAGCATTTCTAGGGCTCCTAAACTTCTATCATATATTCCTAGCGCAGAAGGTGATGATTGCGGAACCCCTACATAGACTGTTGGACAAGGGAGCCTCATGGAAGTGGGAAACTCTGGAGATTGGTGCATTCGAGACTGTCAAAAGGGTGATCACCTCTGACTCAGTACTGATACAATACAGCTCACATCTTCCCTGGTCCTTACATGCGATGCATCCCCCCACGGCATCGGCGCGGTGTTAAGCCATCGACTCCCCAGCAGAAAGGAGGCACCAATCGCCTTCTATTCCAAAACACTATACAAAACTGAAAGGAACTATGGCCAGATTGACAAGGAAGCACTGGCCTCAGTAGCCGGGGTCAAGCGCTTCCACGAATATTTGTATAGCTGGAAATTCGAACTGATTACAGACCATAAGCCACTGCTCGGAATCCTCGCTGGAGACAGACAAACGGCGGGCGTCCTGTCACCACGGATGTTAAGGTGGTCAGTGTTCCTCGCTGCCTATGACTACACCCTCACCCATCGGCCCGGTAAGGACATCGACCACGCCGTGCACTCAGCCGCTGCCCCCTGCCCGAACTGGTGGAAGACCCGGCTCCAACAACGAGACTTGGGGGCAACCTCTGATGACATCAAGGGAGAGCACGGAGAAAACAGCCAAAGACAAACTCTTGGCGCAGGTTTTAAACTGGGTCTGGAAGGGTTGGCCGGCACAAAGCGCAGACGCAGTAGCGCAACCCTTCATAAATAGAAGGGCTGAGCTGTCAGCTGTCAAGGGCTGTCTACTATGGGGTGATAAGGTGGTGGTACCAGACAAACTACAAGAAGGGGTGCTCAAAGCGCTACACAAGGGGCACCCGGGAATAGTGCGCATGAAGGCACTAGCGTGGAGCTACGTCTGGTGGCCGGGTATGGATAAGCAGATAGAGCAGTGGGTGGCTAAGTGTGAGCCCTGTCAGGAAAGCAGGCCAGCTCCCCCAGCGGCCACCCCCCTCCAGTGGGAACAACCAGCAAACCCCTGGAGCAGGCTCCACATCGACTTTGCAGGGCTGTTCCAGGGGCAGGCATTCCTGATAGTGGTGGACGCTCACTCTAAGTGGTTGGAGGTGGTGCTAATGCACACCACCACAACCGAGGCGACCACCCAGGCACTCAACAAACTATTCAGTACTCACGGCCTTCCAGACGTAATAGTATCCAACAATGGCCCCCAGTTCACGTCAATGCAATTCGAGGGGTTCTTGGCAGAAAGGGGAATCCACCGTGCCCTGTCTGCACCAGCACACCCACAAGCAAACGGGCAGGCGGAGATAATGGTCCGCTTTATGAAAGACGCATTGCAACAAATGGGCCCAGGCAATTGGCAAGACAAGGTGGCAACAATGCTATTAGTCCAGCATATAACGCCGCATGCCACCACGGGCAGGAGCCCCGCAGAGCTCCTAATGGGGAGACACCTAAGGTCTACCTTAGACAGATTACACCCCAACTTCTGTGAAAACAGCCCACCAGAAGGGGAAGGGGTGAGCCGCCACTTCGCCCCAGGTGACCCAGTCTTTGTGAAAAGTTTTACAGGGGACCCACATGGATTCCAGCCAGGGTCATATGGACCATGGGACCCTGGTCGTATAGAATGGAAACGGGGGACAGGCAGCTCTGGAGCCGGCACATTGACCAGCTCCAAAGGAGAGTAAGCCCAGATGATACTGGCCCAGGGTCAGACGAAGAGCCCGAACAAAACCAAAGGAACTGGTCCCTACCCACAGACACAACAATACACACACACAGGCAACTCAGGCAGATGCAGAGACAGTCTCAAACCTGGATAGCAGAGCAAGGGACTTACCAGGAGGAGGGAATGTCCCGCGGAGTACTCCTGCGGCCTTCCGCTTGACGGACTCGACCACTGCCCGAGAACCTTCCAGGAGGTTCCCAGGGGGAAGTCCGGAGCAACAACAGGCCCATCCGCACAGGCCAACGCTGGCAAATCTGAGCCGCGCAGGTCCAGTTGCGCCCACCGAAGCCCTGCCTACTTGCAGGCTACGTCCGAAAAACGGCTGGGGATTGGGTAAGGACGGATCAATAGGGGAGGGGTGTTATGTATATAGACAAGGATATTGAGCCAATGAGCGAAGTCCGGGGAGGACACTGCTCATTGGCTTAGCCACAAGGCGGGAAAGATAAAGCACCGTCAGTGGCTGAAAGTTTGGACAGCGCCGGGTATATAAACCGGTGCTGGCCACGGCTTTGCCGTTGTGTTCGGAACTTAATTAAAAGCAAGTCTGCTCATCTACTGGTGTCCTGCCTCTTCCTACCACCCGATCTAACACAATTTATTGTTGATTTGTATAATACGTTTGTGATTTATAATTTCTTAGTATAATTTCTTAGGTATATCTATTTTCTATTTGGATAAATAATGTATATGTATTTTTAAAAAAATATATAAAGAAGCTTACATATAAATGGATGTCCCCTGACAAAAGGCATACTGTCTAAAATCAGAAGACACAAATTAGTATCTTTGCTCATGATTACTCATGCCTAGACCACTTCTAAGTGCCTTTATTCACCGCAAAACTTGGTTTAGATATTTTATAAACATTGATTCCTGGTGTTCTGACCTAAGCTTGGTTCAAATTAAATAACACACAGTATGGGAAAACAAAGCCTCTTTAATGCGGAGCTGGAAATTTCTAGCATGTCCAGCCAAGCCTCATTTAGTTATAATTGTCCCAGATAAGAGTAAGACTGTGAAAGGCTGCCAACAACAGAAGCCTCAATTACCAAAAGATACCAGACCACAGGAATGTTCAGAAACACAAGCAGTAATTCATTGAGCTGCAATGAGAGATCAGTGTTCGAAGAACATCTATCGGTTCCTGCAAAGAACCACTCCCCAAGGGCTGGTTTTTATCCCTTAAGGGAGGAGCCATCCCCTTCCAGCCTTACTTCTGAGTCACCCTTGCTTCTTCAGCTGCTCTCTCCTTCGAGCAGCCCTGCACACATGCGCACTGGGCACAGGGTCCCTGGGGTCGTCTGCATCACTGCTGCCAGACTCCAATGGCAGCACTCCACTCTCCAATTGTCCAGGACCCTCGTCCAAGTCCTGTCCAGGCTCCCTAACTGTTTTCCCTTCATCCTCACTGTCAGAGACCTCTGCTGTCCGCACCTGCTGCCCACGAACCACAACACTTGGCTCTTCTTCAGGGTAATTTCAATCCATCACCTCTCATGAATCAGAACACATCTAAGAACTGTAATCTTAATTAATTATTTCATTATGCCTTATAAGCCCATTCGTATGGGAATTTTGTACCTTGACTTAAATAAGTTTCGCCAAGGAAAGCACTGGAATCAGTGAAATGTAACTTGCAGGTTGGCATATTTCTCTTGCTTTTTAATCAAACTCATAGTTGTTTTCTGAGGCCAATAAAGTTATCTACATATAACCAGAAATAGGTTTGTTCTTTTTCATTGGTAGAAATGTGAAGCAACGGTTGGCTCATCAGTATTTCTCCCCCTTCACCCACCCGATTTTGGAATTAGGAATTGCCTAAAGAGTGCACAAAAAATGTTTAATTGTCTACAGAGCACAATTTAATTAATTAAAGATAGGATAACCCGTGTAATTCCATAACTAGAAAAGCTAATATTTGTACCCATTGTGCTGGATTCCCATATTAACCAGCAGACTTGGATGGGAGGAAAATTGTATTTTCTGTCAAAAATTGTTGTATACATATATTCAGTCTTCTCAAGCTATTTTAAAATTGGGAAGATGTGTTTTCTTTGAAGAAATATCAATGTACATTTTTCTCTCAAACAGACAATTAAATATCTTTGATATATTTACAATTTTAATATTTAATGTTTTATATTTTCGTTTTTATGATATAATTCTAAGCTGACCTGATGATGAGATAGATGGCATATAAATTTAATAATAAACAAACAAACAAACTGTTGAGGGCTTCTGCAAAGAACATGAAATCCAACCAGTAATTGAGATCCAATCTGCATATAATTCTGATTCTGGTTTACAACTGTAATAAACTCTAAACTAATATATTATTCCAAGAAATGTATATAATAAATGAGCTTTGTGACACTAAGGAAATATATTAGAGGGACCTATTAGTCACAAACCATATGTCCCAGTAAGTAGCAATGGGATATAACCGGTGCCATTTACCGGTTCGGGAGCGCACGTGCACATTGGAAAAATGCACGTGCGCAGCTTCCCAGCCCCCACCTGGGGCTTGTAGTAACAAGCAGCCTCAGGAGATAGAACACAGGTAAGAATCAGGGCAGGTGAAGGAGCCCAGCATACGTTTTTTGCTTCCTGTTCCACTCCACAGAATGGAGGCTTCCCATAACAACTGGATCGCCCAACCCAGGCAGACCTGGCTAGATCCCAGCCCTGCAAGTAAGGGTGGAGTCACAATTCACTAAGAAATTCCTAAAAGAAAAAAAAGAAAGATCTCTGACGATAGAACTTTGTCAAAACAGAAGACTAACATATGAGAACTTATGTAAGAGGAGTTTTATGGTTAGGAAGAACTGTAGAAATGAGACCTTGAGAAAAGATACAGCCAAATCATTGGAAAGTCAAAAGAGAGGATTCAAGGAAATAGTATTTGTGTGCAGGCACACCTGCATGATTAAATGCATACCATCTTAGAACTCATCTGCAAGAGAGCCAGAACTTCTTAAATTCGTGATCTCTCTAGCCAAAATCATCAAAGTGCTGATAGCCAAAAACAGCAGTCTGAGAACTCTTTAAACAAAAGAAAGCCAGTTTCATTCTTACATTTCTGTCTGGGCCGCCACCGGATCTTTATGCATCTGAGATTGTTAAATTAAATTAAGTGTATAAATTAATGGGGTTCTAAATCCCAGAGAGCGTAAAGGAAGATTGCCTAATTGTATCTGGCTGCTACCACACTGTTAGTTCTAATGCAGAAAGGCGGGGAGGGGGGGCAGCGACGACTGCCAACAACTTGAAAAACTGGCAAAGGACCCATCTGCTCCCTGCACCCAATTGTGCTAATTTGCACAGCAGAAGAGAGACGTAATAAACATTTCTTGAAAACTATGCCATTGTGCCACAAGGTATCGCAGCTTATTCCAAAGCCAAATACGGCAACCATAAGGTAATCTTGGCATTGCATCTCCTTATTTCTGTTCTACAGAAGACAAGATAATGAAACTGGACAACCACTGTCTATACCAAAGAGAGAGATTCAGAGACTCCAAGATTTTGCATTCTGTTCCCTAAACGGTAAACTATTTTGGTTCTATCCTCCTCACTTGATAGGAATTTTAAGCCACTAGACTTTCTACTATTAATAAATGTATTTCCATCCATCTGAAATGGCTATCTTGTGCATTTTATTTCATTACACTCTATTCCAGGGGCATCAAACTCACGGCAACACATTGTCATCATCTGACGTATTGCAACTTTTTTCCCCTTCGCTAAACTAGGAATAGGCATGGCCAGCATGTGACCCATCCAGCCCACGGGATGCAAGTTTGATAACCCTGCTCTATTCTAACAGTATATCCCCTGTTAAAACTTGCAGTGTACTGCTGACTCCAAATCAGTTACTCCATGGACCTAAGATGAACCTCATGCAAAACTTGTAAAAGCTCCTAAAGTGTTATCTTGGTTTTTAATTACACAGCTGCTGGAGGAGAGAGATGGCAAGAGGTACACAGACAGGGTTTTTAACTCTTTGTTTCCATTGTTGCAGTTCTAGTGATCTAGTGATACCAAAGGCAATACCGGAACACACATTTTAAAGTCTTTTTCAGAAATAGGTATCAATGCAGTGGTGGGATTCAAACATTTTTACTACTGGTTCTGTGGGCATGGCTTGGTGGGCATGGTGTGGCTTGGTGGGTGTGATGGGGGAAGGATACTGCAAAATCTCCATTCCCACCCCACTCCAGGGGAAGGTTACCACCAGTTCTCTGAACTACTCAAAATTTCTGCTACCATTTCTCTAGAACTGGTCAGAACCTGCTGAATACCACCTCTGATAGTAATGATGAGAGAAAGAGAGGGAGGAAGGGAAGGAAAGGGAGGACACACACACACACACACACACACACACGGAGACAGAGACAGAGACAGAGAGACAGAGTCAAAGACAAGTTTTGTCCTCTATAAAAAAAATCTTGATTATGTGAGCAATAATCTTAACTATCAGTAGTAGATTACTAGATGGATAACTAGTAGATTAAATTAATCAGCAGACAAGAGCCATGGTGGCACAGTGGTTAGAATGCAGTATTGCAAGACAACTCTGCCCAGCCTGGAGTTCAATCCTGACATGTTCAAGGTTGACTCAGTCTTCCATCCTTCTGAGGATGGTAAAATGAGGAGCCAGATTTTGGGGGGCAAAATGCTGACATTTGTAAATGTGAGAGTGCTGTAGAGTGTTGTAGAGTGCAGAGAGTGCTGTAAAGCACTATGGAACAGAATATAAATCTAAGTGCTACTGCTATTAAATTCTAGTAGTATTAAAGGAGAGTCTATTGGCTAAATTCCAACTCTTAAGTGGTAATAGGAAGATTACTAGCTGGTAAGCATCAGCCATGAAATATCATCAATGCTTATTTAAGCAAACATATTCAACTATATTAAGCTATGATAAAAACCTAGGGAAATTATCGGTTCTCTGCTTCATTTAATGCTATACAATATAATTCTTTTTAATGGTATCTCTACTGTCCTAAATATTGTTGGGGGTGGAATTCTTCCTCTTCCAAGTTAAGGATTTAAATAATCACACTGATGCTCTTTATTTCTTAGTTCCATTGTTAGCTTGTCCATTTCGGCACAATCTAAGACCTTTTGTATTATCATACTGTCTGTTGGTACACTGTTTGTCTTCCAATGTTGTTCCCATATTATTCTAGCTGCTGTGATGATGTGTAAAATCAAATAATTCACCTCCTTCGAATACTCTCTCTGAATGATCCCCAGAAGGAACAACTCTGCCTTAAAATCAACTTGTTTCTTTGTAATTTCTTGTAACCATCTTTGTATCTTAACCCAAAATTTCTGAATTTCCGGGCATAGCCACCAAGTATGGAAGAAGGTGCCTTCAGTCGAATTACATTTCCAGCATTTTGAACTTAATTTTGGGTACATTTTGGCTAGTCTTGATGGGGGTAGATACCAACGATAAAACATCTTATATTGGTTTTCTTTATATGTTGTTGATTTCATAATTGAATAGTTTCTTTTCCAGACTCTTTGGGTAGGGAATTACTTAGTCCAAAAATTATTGCAAAGAATAGGAACTGCTTAATAATTTGCTCATTTGAAAGTGCTTGAATAAGACGCATTGTCTGATTCAAAATTAGTTTAGTTAGTTTAGGAACCACCCAACTCCAAACAATCTGGATGGTACAGTTTAATACCAATAAAATGCAATATGAAAAACCAAAAACAAAATAAAGAAGAACAAAAATAAAAACTAAATTGAAATCAAGAATAAAATGGCAGTTTGCTTCAAATGCAGGTTTCATGACACACTTCCTGGATCTTGAAAGATGACACTAATAGAAGGAATCCAACCAACTTAATCTTACCAGCTGGGCAGATACAGTCTCTCTTCTACTTAGACCACACTAGGAGTTAGTCATGCATGCTAACCCTACTTTTATTAGATTACAGTAACTGCAGGGCTTTTTTTCTGCCGGAACATGGCGGAACGGCGTTCCGGGACCTTTTGGCAGTCCGTGTCACGTGTTCCATCTCCACCAATCGCGCTCTATAGTTTCCGGAATATTTAGCGCAACGACGGAGGGTGCATTCCGCCACCTTTCGTCGGAGAAAAAAAGCCCTGAGTAACTGAATCTTGCAATTCTGAATGTGCTTCCCACTCTTTCCCTTTACCTTCATGAAAACTATGGAGATTCTTGTCTCTGATGCTTATTTAGATTAATGGACTCCGAATTCTTTTTATTTGACTGTGGATCTTTCTCTTGTTCCTCAGGGTTATTCTTTCTGTCCATTACATTCTATTTAACATCTACATGAAACTGTTGGGGGAGGTCATCTATTACTTTGGGCTTTTGCATTTTCAATATGCAGCTGATACCCAGCTGTACACCTTGATCTTAAATTGAATGAAGTTTTCAACATATTATCCATTATCTGAAAGCTGTACAACTCAACAGACTCAAGCTCACCTCTGACAAAATCAAGTGGTTGTGAATATAAGCCACCTGGGCATGGGAACAGTCCATTTTTAAACTTGAATGGGGTTGCACTTCTCTATTCAAGCATGCAAACTGTGGGTCACCTTGGATTCACAGTTCCAGACCAGGTGGCAGTTATAGTTAAGAGTACCTTTGCACAGCTTCCTCTAGTCCATCAGTTGTACCTGTTCCTTGATGGGAAGGCTCTCCATGCCTCCATGGACCCCCAAAAACCCTTAACGGGCCAGGTTATTTGAGGAACCACATATTTTACATGATTTCTGCCTGTTGGCATTATTGGTCCAGTTTTAGCTTTGTTGAACAACCAATGCCATCTATTGATATTCAAAAAGTGTGTTTTCTTTTTCATAGCACCTACCCTCCACTAGAGATCCAGTACTCCACCCTGAAGATATTCCTAGCCTCTTAAAAACTTGGCTCTCCTCCTAAACCTTGGTGTAGGTGGTTGGGTCCATTTTATGACATAGGACCTGTGGTTTGTCCAACTATACATTACCTTTTTTCTTATTGTTTTAAACCTTTTTAAAGCTTAAGCTGCCCAGCATACTTCTGGAATCATGCAGCTTCGAAATTAATTATAGGCAAACATATAGAAATAAATGGCATGCTTAGCCAAGATGAGTTTTTGATTGGCTCTTTAAGTATTGGAGAAAGGGAATGTGATATTCAGTACTGCTTGCTCATTTACTTCAGAATTGTGAAACTTCAGCTATGCTGTGTTTGATGGCATTTCTGTTCCTTCTGCTGAAAGGAAAACTTGACTTTTAGTGCAGTTTTTATCTGATGGCGCCTTGGAAAAGTGAGGTCAGCAACTGTGGATTGGTTCCCAAAGTCCATATCCCGTTATCTTTATATATGCCATCTGAAGAGAACAAAGAGAGCAGTGTTCTCTGCTTCCATTCCCCCAACCCAGCAATGATAAGAACCAGAATCTTCTCACTTGAGAATTGCTGCCATGCCTTGAGGCATGTTGTTAAAACATTATAGTATGATAATAGCAAATCTCTTGTGAGCTGTTTTGTTCATCTAGGATTCTGTAATTAATTATATGATATGTGAGAACAGGTATTACTTAATACGACTAGTTGCATACATCATGACCTTGGTATTTGAATGACTAAAAACTAGATTGATTGTTCTAAGAAGTTTTACTGATAGGATGCAATTTTGAGTCAATTTAATTTAATGAAATTCCATTTATCAGAGGCAGCCTTAGAGAAGTGAATCTTGATTCTTCATGCATAAAGATGGTAGGGATGAC
>JAOYMU010000263.1:2904143-2914468 GCA_025802295.1 Psammodynastes pulverulentus | reverse complement strand
GGGCAATAAAGATTAGGCTAGAAACAACACCAGAATGTTTCCTTCCTGCCTTCCTTACAGGATTAACCCTGTAAAGTAGGGAAAAAAACAAAAGGAGATTTCTTCTAACAACTGGTTCTCTGAACTGCTTAGAAAGTTAACAACCGGTTGTCGCGAATAGGTGCGAATCTGTTGAATCCCACCACTGAATGCATGTCCCCCACTTCTTTGTGGCTAGGAACTAGGAAACATCATCAATATGAAATGAGTATGAGGTTTGCTCCCTGTTTATATTCAGTACTTGCCAGTTTTGATGGGGGTGTAGTTGGTTTCCTTGGTAATTCCTTGATTAGAGTATTGCTTTCTGCCTGATTGTTGTCTGGTATTGATCCCTATTTAACTGAATGTTGGCTGTTGAAAGGGATGTGTTCCGGTTTTTTTTTTCCTTCTTAGGTTTTTTTGTTGTTGATGCTGTCCCTTTTGAATGGTTTGTAAATATGGTTTATCTCTATATGTCTATTGATGGTTAATTTGTCTGAATGGCACACTTCCAGAATTCCTTAGCATTTTTGGATTTGGCTTGGTCTAATATGCTAGTAGTTTCTTAGTTGAAACTGTGGTTGAGTCTGTCTATGTGTTGTATGATTAAAGAGCGTAAAAATAATTTGAGACCGATCTCCTCTTTTCCAGCCAATTATCATTTTGCCAGGAGAAATCAATGGCTAGTAAATGGGAAAACTCTTCTGAATTAGCATTTCACATGCAATCATTTTTATACCGAGCAGGATCACCCAATGAATAGAGGTTCAGATTATGGAACTTTAGATTGTGAATAAACTCTTTGAAAGGATTAGAATATTGTGGAATGTCCAATAGGTTCAGGGTCCAAAGGCCATATCTTATGGAGATATGATGAACTATGCATGATGAAATAAAATTTGTTGTATGAGATGTGAAGGACTACTTTAGAAGTGGATTGCTCTCATCACCACATGTTGGGGATGAAGGAGACACTTGTAAGATTGATCCTTACTTGAATCATTGCAACACCTCTTGATCTCTCATCTCGAGTTATATTATCTAATCCCTATTTATTATTCAGGTGACTTCCAGATTTCATAAAACATGTAGAATTCTAGATGTGTCTTCCAGGTACCTCTGACTAACCTGGAAATTGGATAGATGAATAACTTTATATACAATGGCTTTGTAACATTAAACATTTCTAATATTGTTAAAGCAGTATCAGCTGGAAGGGAGGACAGGTAGGGCGAAGCTGAGCGCTCTGAATAATATAACACTGAACAGGGCAGTCCTTGAATTATTTCATTGGTTGTATTTATATGCTGATGTTTTGCGAGCAGTATGAATAAATGATTGGTTTTATGAAAAGTTGGGCTTGACAACTATTTTCTTTTGGGAAAGGACCAATGAGCTAACTCAATGCATAACAGGTGGGTCTGTGGATGTTAGGAAGGATGTTGCTGTTCCTTAGTCCTAAAAGTATCTTAACTAAATACTGGAAGATTTTTTCTATTAAATACATTTCTTAATGCTTTATAAACATCTTGTTGTCTGGGTATTTAATTTGCTTAACAATAAAAATTACATTCTTAATCTCCACCCCTTTTTTCCAACCCTTGGTAAAATAAATTCCATGTTTGATAATATTCTGTGTCCTCTTTTCTACTTAATTTTCAATGTCAATCTATCTATTTCTGAACAATCTAGTATTTTCTTAACTATTTCTTCATCTCATGGTATATCTTCATTTTTCCAGTATTGTGCGAAAATAATCCTTAAGACATGTAATACTTTTCTTATCAAGTTTTTCTGATATTATACCTAACAAAAACAATTCAGGTTTATAATTTATATGTTTCCCCATCATCTTTTCTAACCACCTGCATACCTGCTGGATTAGGTAAAATGTCTAAAAATATTTCTAGCAAATGTTGGAAATCTAATCAAAAAATTGGGCACATTTTATCATATGTGGTGGACATGTGTCAAAGCAAAATAGCTTTTGACAAAAATACTGGAAGATTTTTAAGCCACTACCATTTGAAGTCTTTTTCTTAGCAGTCTTAGAAGACAGGTTAGGAAAGGTGAGTTACGTTAAAAGACGTGTCTGTTGGGAATTGAACTTGTTGCTTTGATGGCTATGTTCTATTGCCCTGTGAATTTTTCAGAGATTTCTATATAGTTTGGTAACTCCAGTATCAAACCTTTTTCCAGTCACTGGTATGAATGTTTAATATCATCACAACTTACTCAGGTTTTTTTAGAATGTGTCTGCAATTAACAGCTAATTTATTTCTCTTTAATTATCTTCACCCGCAGTTCTGGTATTTGATCGTATTATAAATTCAGTTGGCTTTATATCCATTTTTAGTGTATTTTAGATTTTTCTCTACTGCAAGCCAAGGCAAATTGTTGCATTTTATTTATTGTTATATTGTATTTTATTGTCTTATTATCTAGTGATGCTATCATCAAATGAAATGAATGATCAGCTTGCAGCATGTATTTTATTCGAGCACATTTGTGGATAAACTCACTGTGATGTACATTATGAAATATGCCTTCTAAATATCCTAGAACAGAATATATTGCAATAGAATTTTTCATCTTCTGCACTATCAAGCTACCCCTCCCTCAAAAAGAATGAATCACAAATAACTGATCTTTCTGCAGAGTTGAAAACTTATCACCACTTACTGCTCTTGGTTCCTGTACTACCTACGTAGGCAAGAAAGCAATATTTATGACATTTTATTCTAGGTGCTGCAGAAATAAACAGCGCTGCACTATCTTTTATCATTATTATTATTGAAAACACATTGGGGAAGATGCATCGTTTTTCTGAATTGAGTTCAGGGGTTTTTGCCTCCTAGTTTGAATTGAAATAATGACGACTGTAATGCTGCATGCCCCTCCCCTCCTATAACCTTCCAACACCTTAATTAAACCAAGAGAATAGCTTCTTTTTCTGGCTGTAGCCAAAACATTTTTCTCACTGCTGGAGAAATGCTTGAAGGTACTTTCATTAGAATCCCATTTCTTCCAGCCATACAGGTGCAATGAATGAAATAGAATTAATTAAAACTGTGGACATGTTTATCCCCTCCAGGTGCCATTAAAAGGTACTGGTAGAGATATTTTTCAAGTAATTAAACAGGCATTTTTCTGTATCCTAATGAGTTATCAGTCTCTTCTTTTTCCATTGCATCAAGCAGGAGTCATCATCGCTGTGTGATCAGGGGACAGGAGAGAGCTGAACAGAAATGTGTGACTGGAACAGCTGCATTCGTTTTGATTCTTGCCTGTGTTGTAGGAGATCATCAGAGCTGGAAATGTTGCTTCATGCAGGATTTAGTATAGAGATGGTAGATTGAGACTCCAAGACCAGTACAACCATAACTTCTTCTTTTCCAGTAATTTAGAACATAGTTTCTGACAGTCACCAGCAAATCCTCCCTATTTTAAGATGGGAAACATCTAAAACCCAGTAGTGGGATTCAAATTTTTTTACTACCGGTTCTGTGGGCGTGGCTTGGTGGGCGTGGCAGGGAAAAGATACTGCAAAATCTGCAGTCCCAGCCCACTCTTGGAAGGTTACCACTGGTTCTCTGAACTATTCAAAATTTCCGCTACCGATTCTCCAGAACTGGTCAGAACCTGCTGAATACCACCTCTGCTAAAACCTATTGTGAACATATACAGGTAGTCCACAACTTACCACCACAATTGAGCCCCAAATTTCTGTTGCTAAGCGTGGTGTTTGTTAAGTGAGTTTTGCCCCATTTAACGACATTTCATGATGCTATAGTTGTTAAGTGAATCACTGCAGTTGTTAAGTTAGTAACATCATTGTTAAGTGAATCTGGCTGTCCCATTGACTTTGCTTGTCAGAAGGTCACAAAAGAGGATCATATGACATCCCCCCCCCAAGATATTGCAACTGTCGCAAGTATGAGTCAGTTCCCAAGTGTCTGAATTTTGATTACAAGACTATGACGATGCTGCAATGGTTGTAACTGTAAAAAATGGTCTTAAGTCACTTTTTTCAATGCCGTTGTAACTTCAAACAGTCACTAATCGAACTATTGTAAGTTGAGGACTATCTGTACAAGGGATATCTAGTGGGGAGGATGTCATGGTCCAGGTGGCATTTGGGTTTATGCCATTGAAATCCTACCTCCTTTTTTACATTCATTATATTGGTAAAGAAGGGTTTTGAAGATACATTTGCTTTCTTGAGTTTATTGACCGCTTCTGTCAAAATATAATTTTGAGAAAAATATATAAAATACAGACTGAACCTAGATTTTTTCTTTAAAAAAAAACACCCTTGAACCACAGAAAATCTTGCTCACTTATGTGGCACAGCACCATGTGTTTTGCATCATCATCCTGGGCATTGCTTTTGCCTTCTAACGAAAAACATTACCTGCAGTTCCTGCTCCAGAAAATATGGCCAATCTTTGATTTAATGGCATAGATAAAAACCTCACCGAAACATTTGTTACACTGCCAGTTCCAGATTTTGAGCAACCTTAGCTAAGATCAATGCTTGGCCAAATTAGGGCACCGATATTCACAGGAGTCCTTTCTTCCTGTGAAAGCGTGATATTGTTTTTTCTTTTGCACCTTCTAGTCATAAATATTTATTAAGAGGGAAGGAGAACTAGAAGAGTGTTCCTATCTCCTGTGAGTAGGTGTGGCAGCTCTTTTAAAGAACATTTTTTTTCTTTTTATAATCCATTAATCCCTTAATTCAGCATAGAGTAAGGGCAACTAAATGGAGCTGAGCATTGACTGCCCAGATGCCCTTCCTGACACCTACGTGGAGTTCACAGCACATTTTCTCTTTGTGCCCTGAGAGAGGAATATCTGCTGCTACCTAGGTTTGAACTTTCAACCTTCTGAATGGGAGGTGAGCATCTTCACTGGTAGGCCACCATGCCACTCTTTTAAAGAAGAATTGAAGAAGAAAAATAAGAGTTGATCAAAAGGAGAGGGGGCTCAACTTCCTTCTGCCTTTTTAATTGTTTTGACTAGCTTGCAGATAGTATAACAGCTCTCTCTCATTCCTTCTTGTTTCTTAACAAGCAGTAATCTGTAAGAACTATCCTCTTCCTTCCCCCCCCCCCAAATAAATGCTCAGGGGAAACAACCCTTTGGTAAAAAAAAAAATGGAAGGAGGAGCACTTTCATAATAAGATGCAAGTATCAGAATCTGCTCTGCGTTCACCTGCAATGATAGAACTTGCAAAGAATCCTTTCCCCATTCAACAAGGATCTCCAAAGAGATGCTCTCTATCAAGGAGAGGCTACCATTCATAGACTTCCCATAATCCTTAAGTAACAGTAGGCAAGCCAGCTGGGGAAGCCTGCCCTTGCATCAAGAAAACAGATGACATTGTTATCTCAGAAGAAAAGTGCTTTTGTTTGGCTTGTCCTTATTTTTAGTAAAGCTGCAATACAATAACACACTCTCAGCAGCTGCTTGTGGGTCTTCCACATTGATTTTATTTCCATGTCAGGGAGAAGTGCCAAAGTGCAGATGTTATGCCAGTTAAGAAGAGTTCTGTAAAGATTTTCCATTTGACCATCTCTCTCTCTCTCTCTCCTTGGTTTGTTGTTTTGAAAAAAAAAGGAATCTTTAAGATTTTAATATTTTTTTGAAGAATACAGCTAAATTGTATCAGAGGACTTTTTATATGAAGTAGTGGCATGACCTTGAAAAACTCCACATGGCTACCACAAGAATTATTATGAAAGTTGCTGGTTGCAGTCCTGCAAACTGATATTAGGCACCCCATTTCCATGGGTAGGAAGACACCCAAAGGGAAATGTACAAGAATTAAGATGGGCATGCAAATAATGGGTTGTACACAGGGCTTTTTTTCTGCCGGAACTCAGCGGTACTGCGTTCCAGCACCTTTTCCGAGTCTGCGTCACGTGGTCCGTTTCGACCAATCGCGCGCTATTATTTCCGGGGTTTTTTAGCGCGACGACGGGGGTGCGTTCCGGCACCTTTCTTCAGAGAAGAAAAGCCCTGGTTGTATTATATTCTTTATCTTGTTCTTCCAGTCTTCCCATTAATATATCTGATTTTCTTTTAGTTTACTAATCCATTCTTTCAATTCAGTCTTAGGGAATTTCTCCATTTCCACCATTGGTGTTAAAGGAGAAATTCCTGGCATTAACCAGTATCTCCATTTATTCCATAATTCTATCAATGTTTTTAAAAGGGATTTTGAATCCTCCTAGTGTGAGATGTAGGACCCAAATAAATTTATTCCCACAATACAGAGACAAATCTGGTTTACAATTCAAATGTTTATTTGGAAAGTGGTTGCAAGCGCAGCCTCCAAGTCTCTTCCCAAATGGATTGAGTACAAGGAGAGCAAATTCCAATATTCAGATATTACATTTTATAGTCTACACCTGTGATGGCGAACCCATGGCACGGGTGCCACAGGTGGCATGCAGAGCCATTGTGGCAGGCGCATGAGCCATGCCTAGCCATGCATGCATTCATGGCCTCCCCGCCAGCCAGCTGATTGTTAGCTGTCTAGAGGGCCTCTGAAGCTGGTGGAGGCCTTTTTGCCCTCCCCGAGGCTCCAGGGAAGCCGAAAAGTGGGCCTCCCGGAAGAACCGGAAGTGCCCATTTCTTTTGGACTCCCGAGACTCCAGGGTCATGCGTGCCGAGACTCCAGGGTCATGTGTGTACACGCGGGGAGGCAGGGGGTGTGCAGGGGGGGTTCCACCACAATGGAATGTGGGTGCTAGCACGTGTGCACTTTTGGCATACCATCATTAAAAGGTTCGCCATCGCTGGTCTACACAATGCACGCCATGCCTAATAAGCCCTCCCCACTTCTCCTTATTGTCTTGAGTCATCCTGTAAGTTAAGGGGTCAAGGTGACAATTTCTTCAGGACAACAGTTATCTCATCTTATGTAACCTAGCCCTGGGTAGCTGTTCCCATCTTGTTTGCTTGTGGCCTCACCTTGGACGGATGTTCCTGTTTTCCAAGAACATATTTACCAAGTACTGATTAGCTGAATACATTTTGTGGTTTAGTATGCAACCACAAGAACATCACAAATTAACAATACATTAAACACTTTTATAAAAGAGTAACTTATTATTTATTTATTTCATTAGCAATTTTTAAAATATTCTTTTTAAACCACTATGTTTCTATAGGATCACCTATTTCCCTTAATTCTTTCAACTCCATATTCCTCCATATTAAATCTCTAGTTACTGCTATAATATCTGGGACCACCTTTAATTGATTAGCTACCCAATAATTTTTAACATTTGGAAGACCCAGCCCACCCTTTTTAAATAATTCATACCATAATGTTTTACTTGGTTTCTTGCCTCCATTACAATACACCTTCAGCAACTTCTGTATTTGTTTTAATTTTTGATCCAAAAATTTAATTGGGATCATCCGAAACAAAAAATTAATTTTTGGTAAAACTTTCATTTTTACCATTGCAATTCTTCGAAACCAAGCCATGAACATTCCATGTAGCCACCTTCAACGATTTCCCCATCTATTCCTCATATTACATATTCCCTTTGGTCTCCATATGTGCTCTAACATAAATCTTACAAAAGATTAAGACTACACAGTACAAAACTAAGACTACACAGTATACATATCCCAAAATGCAAATAACCTCTTACTCACCCATAAACATATATAGTGTACCCCTTCCCTTCTTCAGGAGATCTTTCTCTTCTCTGCCACATAGGGCCTCTGGGGGAGAGAAGAGGAGCCATCCATGCACGGACTTCGGTCACCTACTCCACATCCCTTGACCATCTTTACCCTATTTCTACACCCAAACTTACATTATAACATGTATCCCTTAATATAACTATTACAAATATTTATATACTGTCTCTACAGCGAACTTGTAATTCCTGTTGCTTCATCCAGCCTTCCTTTCTCCTGTAGATCTTCTTTCTTGTTCTCCATCTCCCTTCTTGAAAATTTTGACACCTCATTCACTTTCTGGATTTGTTCCATGAACTCTTCTTTATTGATGATTCCGAGCTCCCTTAATTTCTCCATTGCCTCCTCCTTTGTTTCAACTCTATAAGATCTTCCACCATATGGAAATCTCAAAAAAATTGGATAACCCCAGCTATAATTAATATTTTTTTCTTCAATAATTGACAATTGCATCTCTCTCCTCTATTGTAAACTCTCACTACTTAAATCTGGAAAAACTTGTATCTGATGACCCTCAAACACTATCAATGCTATATTTTGCAATTTACGCATCATTTGGGGTTTTTTTTGTGTAAGACCAGAATCGTATCACAATGTCTCTCGGCAACTTTCTTCCCAACCTTTTTGGGCTGACTCTATTTTATTACATCAGTATTATATCTTGTAAAGGGGACATCTGGGAGGATCGAGGTAGCCCAGTCCAATACTTCTTGGATCAACTTTGCTTCATTTTCTTCACTTTCCTCCGGATATCCATGTATCCGTAAATTTGAGTACCGCTGATGGTCCCGTATCTTGATCAAGTCCTTTTTTACCTGATACATCATAGTTATTTGGCTTTTTAACACTCTATCATGTTCTCCCTCCCATCTGAGTCCTCACTTCTGTAATATTTTGTGTCATATCCTGACTTTGTTTCACCAAATCCGTTATTCTTACATCCATACTATCCATTTTATCACTTATTTGCTTCAAATTCTCCTTTATCTTCATTTCTCTTAACTCTTGTAAGAGAACATCAAACTTATCTGATTGAGTCAGTGATTTCTGAGGCGATTTTTTTGCCTTACTTCCATTTCTAGGGCTTTTTCCATTCAAATCAGGCGTAACTCTGGAGGTCTAAGGCCTGCTTTGGGTCTTTGCCAAACACTTTCCACACTACTACTGCATTTTGACATCCAACCATCCAAAAAGAGCTCTTGATCTTTTAAGAATTTTACAGTCTATAGTCCATAAACGTCACTTCCTCCTTTGTCTTGTCCTTATCAACCTATCTCTATAAATGCAACTTAATAAAACTGAATACATCTGATGGCAACAATTAACTTTATTACCCCACGTCTTATCAAGGCTCTGTCTTAAAAATATTTAGTTCTTCCACCTCCAGACCTTGACACTTCCTCCCGTCTCCAAGTAAAATACAGTCCAATCTTCAGGAAAAAAGCAAGGAGAATAACTTACGTTTCATAATCTTGTGATATTCATAATGTTTAGATGGGTGTTATGTTCTTTTAAATCCATTCTGTGCGATGGCCCAGAGGAGGCAAAAATTCAGTGTCCAGGCTTCCATTCCGGCTAGCTCCGCCCTCCTAGATTTGATAAACAATAAATTTAAAACTGGAAGTCTGGAGAATTGGAAGTTGCAACTCTTTCTGTGTAGAATGCACATGTGGAAGAACCCAGAGTTCTATTGGATTTAAAAGAGTGTGTAAATAGAAATGCATAAATCTGCATTATTGATTGGATCTTTATATTTTTATATCAATTGTATGTTTTACTAGGTATTTCTATGCTCTCTTTACTTTATTAGATATATTTAGAATATGAAGGAACTTCATTTATAAAATGGGATGTTTCATCATTTTGTACAGTTGGTGATGAAAGGTAAGTACCATATTACAGAATATGTAAATAACTGTGTACAAAGAAACAGGCTGCAGAAAGAAGAATATCTACTGTTTGTTCTTTGAAAATGTAATAAAATGTTATAACTAATGTACCAGTTACTTGTTGAGGCAGAAAGAGACATAGTGATCCTTTACCAGTAATAAGAAATCTCAGAGTTAATAAGAATAATTTATTTATAAAATGGCAGGGTATTTTGTAGTTCTTTTTTTTACTTTTGTATTAATCCCACTTTATAATTTACTAACTACAGTCTAATAAAGATTATAAAAGTGGTATGACAGCTACCATTTCTTTTTTTAAACATTTAATTCTATACAAAGCAGCTCTAAGAAAAAGGTATGAGATAGATATGAGTGACCCTACCTTTTGTAATAAACAAATTAGATGATTGTGTGCTTTAACTAATTGTGTAAATCAGCATGTAAATAAGGGCATTGGAGTCTTTGTTCCCTAAAGAAGCACATTTTTCTTTGTTTTTGAGATAAGTGAGAACATTCCCCAATATTTCCCATTAATTTTCCTACTATTTCCAGACAATAGTGACAAATATACTCAGATACAGGGCTTTTTTTCTGCCGGAACGCAGCGGTACTGCATTCCGGCACCTTTTTCGAGTCCGCGGCACGTGACGCGTCTCGACCAATCGCGCGCTATTACTTCCGGGTTTTTTTAG
>JAOYMU010000263.1:2814090-2843289 GCA_025802295.1 Psammodynastes pulverulentus | reverse complement strand
AAGAAAAAAGAATCTGGAGGCAAAGTAAGCATTACATTATGCATTAAGTCCGTTTACAGACAGTGTGTAGTCATAGTGCCTAGAGCTGGTTGCCAATCCCTGGGGAATACACCCTCTTCATACCCCAAGTGTGAACTGCTTGAGTCATCTTGTTGACCACTGGACAGATTTGATAGCAGATCTTTTAATCTGAGTCAGGAAGTCAGTGGATTTTGGTCTCCATTGGCTCACATCTAATGACAGTAATAGCATAAAGCTTTCCAGAATATATCTCAGCCTTCTGTCATTTTTGTCCTGGTTTGCAATGTTTGAAAAGTTAGAAAAAGTTTTACAGGCTTACAACAACAGTTCATTTAGTGGCCTTTGAAATTACAAGGGCGCTGGAAAAAAGTGATTTATGACCAGTTTTGACACTTATAACTGTTGCAGCATCCCCGTGGTCATGTGATCAAAATTCAGGTGCTCGACAATTAACTCATATTTATGACGGCTATTAACATCATAAATATGAGTTAAGAGCCATCATAAATATGAGTTAATTGTCAGGGTGATATGAGCACCTTTTGTGATCTTCTGACAAGTCTGTGGGGGGAAGCCAGATTCATTTAACAACCGTGTTACTAAGTTAACAACGATGGCAAAAATGGTTGTAAAATGGGGCAAAACTCACTTAACCACTGTCTTGCTTGCAACAGAAATTTTGGGCTCAGTAAGTTGAGGGCTACCTGTATCAGGTTGACCACCATCAAGTTAGGAGTTTTGATTTCTGGGAACTGATCCGGGCGATCCAGAGGAAGTTTAGCCTCCAGTGGGCAAAGTTGCAGCCTGTTTCAGCTCAGCAAAAGGGCCAAAGGGATTGAAAATTTCCTGCACAAGGCAGGGATGATTTCCTCATTTTAAGGGGACAGGGCAGAGTCTCTCAACTTTAGCCGCTCCAAATGTGTGTGAACTTCAAGTAGCTAGCTGGGGAATTCTGGGAGTTGAAGTACACACAAGATTGAGAAACTCTGGGACAGGGAAATTGGGATTTCACAAGGATGGCCAGTTCGGAGAAATTGGAATGAAGCGGTTTTCTCTTTTCTTATGAAACCGTATTACAGGGGTCCCCAAACTTGGCAACTTTAAGACTTGTAGATTTCAACTCCCAGAATTCTCCAGCCAGTGCTGGCTGAAGAATTCTGGGAATCGAAGTCCACAAGTCTTAAAGTTGCCAAGTTTGGAGACCTCTGCCATATTAGAACTGAGATAAGGAGAAGGTTGAAACATTCAAGGCATAGATATTAGTCAAATTATATCTTGCGCTCACAGGCAGTCTACCTCTAAATGCTTGCTGCATGGGGACGGGAGGAGTAGAGAAACAAGCCGCAGGAGAATTGGTCTGTCTGCAGCAATTTCAGAACCATCAACTAGTGCAGGACAAGCCCTCTGCATAAACACTCGTGGTACCCTCTCCCCTAAGGCACACATTCATGCCTCTTCAAAAGAGATTGTGATGCTGACAATCAGGAAGGCATGTTTGGATTTTTTAAAAGTAAACCTGAGAAGTGTTTGGCTTGGTGACAAGCCAAATTCTGAAATATTTACCAAAGTGACAATTCTGGCCAAATGCTTTGCACCATTGGAATGAAGAGTTAGGATTGATTAAGCAAAGAGCAACCTCCTAAATCCATACTGGCCCATTGGGAACTGGGTGGGACTGCTATATCTGGCCACCAGAGGAGAAAAAGACAGGTGGGCCAGGACTTTACAGATCCCTCCGGGCTGCTTGGGCACACGGTGAAGGCTAACACAAAATATAGCCACCCATGAAACCTTTGACTAGTATTTTGGCTCTGCGATACAGGTAGTCCTCAAAACTTACGAGCATAATTGAGCCCAAAATTTCTATTAAGCGAGACATTTGTTAAACAAGTTTTACCCCATTTTATGACCTTTTTTGCCACAGTTGTTAAGTGAATCACCTCAGTTGATAAATTGGTAACCTGAATCTGGCTTTCCCCATTGATTTTGCTTGTCAGAAGGCTGCAAAAGGTGATCACGTGACCTTGGGACGCAGCAACGGTCATAAGTATGAACCAAGCTCCAAGCATCTGAATTTTGATCACATGATCATGAGGATGCTTCAAAGGTCTTCACTGTGAAAAACGTCATAAGTCACTTTTTTTCAGTGCCCTTGCAATTTTGAATGGTCACTAACTGAAGAGTTGTAAGTCGAGGGCTACCTGTATTCTGTATTGGGTTAGGCTTGTCTCCTTAATAACTACTGCTCTGCGTTGCTGCAGAAAGCAGGGAGCTAATCACCAATTGTTCTGCTTTTTCTCACTCAAGTTACAGCCATACCTTTTTTAACACCAGTTTGCATACAGAAGAAATAGATCTATAGAGGACGCTGTAGCCATCACTCTTCACACTGCTCTGACTCATCTGGAACAGCGGGGTGGGGGGGGGCTATGTGAGGATGCCTTCTGTAGCAATAGCAATAGCACTTAGATTTATATACTGCTTTATAGTGCTTTTTACAGCCCTCTCTAAGCGGTTTACACAATCAGCATGTTGCCCCCACAATTTGGGTCCTCGTTTTACCCACCTCGGAAGGATGGAAGGCTGAGTCAACCTTGAGCCTGGTGAGATTCGATTTGCCAAATTGCAGGTAGCTGGCTATAAAGCAGAAGTAGCCTGCAATTACTGCACTGTAACCTCTGCGCCACCGAGGCTCAGTTGCATCATCCATCAGTTTGCATCCTAGAAGCATTGTGAGAAATAATATCAAAAGTTAGAAATGAGCTATTTATTTATTTATTTCAATTTATTATTTAGTTATTTAGAAAATGTATATTGCCGCCTACTCACACATGGCGACTCAAGGTGGCTTACAAAGACATAAAAACACAATATAAAAGAAATAAAAATAATAAAAAAGAAAAATAATAAAATAATAACCCCCCACCCCGGCGACAACATACATTCATACATTTAATGGGCTCCATCCCACTCTGGGCTCCCCAGGCATGCTGGCAGGAGATCGTCTTCAGGGACTTCCAAAAGAGTGTTAGAGTGGTGGCAGAGGGATGATGTTCCAGAGAGATGGAGCCACCATGGAGAAGGCCCTTCTTCTGGGTCCCTTAGGGGTTGGGACCAGTGGTAGGATTCAAAATTTTTTACTACTGGTTCTGTGGATGTGGCTTGGTGGGCGTGGCTTGAGCCATGCCACACACACCCACACCCCATTTTGAGCCTAGTGGGCCTTCCTGCAGCCTCCTGGGAGCAAAAACGAGATGTGGGGGGGGTCTGCTGCACACACACACACACACACACACACCCCTCATTTTGGGCCTAGTGGGCCTCCCTGCCAAAACAGAACATGTGGGGACTCCTGGAAGGGGTGCATGGGGAGGGGGAAGGGCCAGCCAGCCAAACTACTCAAAATTCCCACTACCGGTATGCCAGAACCAGTCCAAACTGGCTGAATACCACCTCTGGATGGGACCCACAGCATTCTTTGCCTCCCCTTGCATGGAATTAGCCACACAACTCCAATGGATTCATACACCACGAATTATCATGAAGATATTTATAATACCATTAGTGCTATTAATTGCTTTTGTTTATCAAGAGATTTAGGATACATAGAAATAAATGCAATTTTTGTACACTTTCTGAACTAAATCTTTACTTGTTCATATAAACAGCCATGTACACCTCCCAGCTCAAAAAGCCAGGGAGACTAGGTGAAAAATTCCAACAAGCATATGAGCTTGTTCTCTGTGATAATTTCAAATTGCAAAGGATTACCGTACTTAACCATGACTTGGCTTGGTCAATTTTTGTGCTCCCTGGCATTGTTTTCATTTGTGTGTCCTCCTAGCCTTATTCAGTCCACTCTGGCTATCACTTTGGTTTTAGCAGCCATTTTGTGTTTGGTGAACCACTTTCTTTTTGACTTCTTAGAAATTGCACAAGCTAGCATTTACTAAATGCTCTACCTTTATTGACTTTTTTGAATGAGTCTCATGTATGCCATCTTTCATATGTGCTTCTCAGCATTTCAAGATATTTCTATTCACAAGAAACCCAAGTATTAGTAATTGTCCAGCATAGGCAAACTGCTTTCCCAGATACAAAACTATTTATAGATTTAAGAAGCTTATAAATGTTATCCAATATTAGCCATTGTTTTGTAAAATGAATAACTTAATGAGGTCCGTAATGAGCTAATGTTATATTTTCTTTTAAAGAGACAATTCTATAATTGTCAACTTCCTGTCCATGTATTCATTGTTTAAGGTTTTCATTCACTCTCCCCAATTTCTCATGTTGATCTCCCGTAGGATTTTACCCAGAGTACAAATATATGTGTTCATCTGATAGTTTGTATTGGGAAGAACTCTGAAATATCTGAGGATTGAATAAAACACACTTGAGAAATGTATGAAGTTTACTTTAGCTTTTTCTTTTCTTTTCTTTCTTTCCTCAAGCAAGAACAAATTCGCCTCAAATTTTATTTCAGCAACACCATAAAAGCAATCAAATGGAAGATTTATTGGCTTTCCTCTTCCAATAAATTGCTTATTTTGACGGCAGATCATCGTGATGTCTCCCACATATTCCAAGTGTCCTAGTAAATTGTGACAGTCTAGATTTGCCAGAACTAGTTGCTTATAAAACGAAACTTCCCATTTGCCTTGTGACATGTTATTGTTTATACTCTTACAAAATGTCAGCATATACCCCTAGACAGTCATTTAAAGGTAGAGGTCTCAATGGCTAGGTTAGGCCAAAATAATAGGTCAGGACTTATGGAAGAAAATGGTGAATTGTTGAATCAGCAATGTCTGGAGTCCGTCCCCGAAGAACATCTTACTATCAGAGCAATTAAAAGTTTTAGGGCTGCAGTTGCTTTTCCCATTTCCTGGCATATTCTCTGTGGCTTACTCATAGCATGTCCTTCTGTCTTTGTTTGTGGACAGGTGTGATCAACTAAAGGGAGAACATCTTTTGCTGCTCACATTATAATTTAAAAAATAAGAAATCCTTTTTATGTATCTCAGCATAAAGTATAGCACAACTGAAATTAGCTCTTTGATATTAGAATCTGAATTTGTGCTAGTTTCATTGGCTGGTCCCTTGTGAGTTTTGTGTCTGAATTCACAAATCCATCAATTTCTTACCTTTTTTGTCAGTTATTTTTTAATTTCATTGCATTAATTTATTTTATTGTGAGCCACTCAGAGTTAATTGGAGATTGGAGGCAATGTAATTTGGCAATATTATACAGAGATTTGAAGACGTCTCTTAAGAGAGAAGTGTGTGGATTAGGAGGGGAAAGTGTTGTGTTGACTAATGGCACCCCTTTTCCTGTTCCCCTCCTCAAAGTTTCTCATTATCAATGATTCCCTCATGTAACCTCTGCTCTGCTCATTGGCACTTACAAGCAAGTGAACCAACTTGCTATTCGCAGTTACCTCAGTGATATTTACAGCATTTTAAATGTCAGTTACACAGATGTAAATAGAAATTGCAAGAAGCTGGGAGAAAATAGTCCGACAGCTAGAGTTAATTCTGATGTGAAAGCTAAAAACCTTTGTCTTAAACACTTCTTATATCTCATGCCACTGTTCAAAAAGTAGCCCCAACTGAGAAGGCTTTAAAAATATGGACCAATGAAGAAATTTTTCCTTTTCCACAGCAACTCTAAGATCCAGCAAATTAAAAGTGCATATTTAGCGGAACTGTGTATTGATGCACTCTCCAGAATTTCAACTTTCCAGAGTGGGGAGATGAAAATAATATGCTCTAAAAACTGACAGCACCAAGGCTTCTAGATAGAATAATACAATGAGCTGATGTTGCTTTTTCAGTCTCTAGCTTGACAAGGTGACTTGGGAGGGGGATTGTCTGCAAATTGTGCTTTGTCATCTGATTTATTAGCTGACAGTAAATCTCTTCACTTTCTCTCCCCCCCCCCCACTCTACTCTTCCTTTAGACAATTTTGAAACTAGATTGGTATTAAGAAAATGGAGGGACCAGGCAATATGCAAACTTAAAAATATATTCTTACTTGCTGTTTTATTCCTAACTGATCTGTTTAGGGGGGGGGGGTTGGTCTGGATTATTCCTCACAGTGCTTAATGAGGGCGCATGGCAAAAAGCCATATGGCTGTGTTCTGTATTGTGTTTTTATTGCTTCTTCTACTGTGAGTTACTCAGGGTCAGATGGAGTAGATATGTGGTAAATTGAATTAAATAAATAAAGAAGAAAGAGAGCCAGATGACCGAGACTGATTTTGCTTAGCGCAAGGGTAGGAAACCAATGATTCATAGGTTGTTAGAATTCCTTAAACCATTATTTTAGTCACGCTCACTGGGAATCTATGGCACAATTAACTTTTGTTTTAAGGGTTATTTTAACACTTGGCTCCTCATGTTCTTTGGTACTAACTAAGCTCCATGGCTCATCAGATTTCAGTTGATTTTCCTCTTAATTAAAAAAAGGAAGGAAACTGGAGTGCTGTGAAGCAAAGCACTAGCCTCTAGCCTCATCTCTTTCCAAGAATGCATCTGGGCCTGAATTGGCCTCACAAACATTCTTAGAAAATGTGGATGGCTATGCGCCGAGACTTTGTCTGTAACCCAGAAAATTGGATCAGGGAAGTCAACTAAATAGGAAGCTTCTTCCTGGAAAGCTAGATATGATGGTGAGAAGTAACCTTATCCATTTGCTTCCCAGTAAATAGTGCTTATTATTAATTAAATGACTAGATATGCAAACATGGCACTGTTTTGTTAATGCTTATAACATGCCTTCAAAAATCTAGATATGCCTTCTGGCTTGAAAAGGTTGGGGAATGCTGTTTTTATTTTCAATTTGTCAAGCAACCTTAATACATTCAAATAAACCTAAATAAGCCTGCCTTTCTTTTTTCTTGTTTTAAGATGTAGTTGAACTGTAGTTCAGTCCAGTAATGGCATAATTTTTTCCATATTAGAAGGGCGTAGAGAATATTGTGCAATGCTACCATATGAGATCTGGAAATGGTGTTGCTCCATAAGGAATAACCAAGAGGGATTGCCTGTGCCAAATGTCTATTATTTTGCACCATAAAGTTTTTTATTTATTTTTTGTTTAAGAAAATTTATACGGTTGCCAGCTAATGTTTGAGGAAGTGCCACAAAGAAAAGGGGAGTCAACCCATTTTTCAAAGCACAAGAAAGTAGGACAAAAAACAATGGATGGAAACTAATCAAGGAGAGAAGCAACTTAGAACTAAGGAGAAATTTCCTAACAGTGGAACGACTTGCCTCCAGAAGTTATGGGGGCTCCATCACTGGAGGCTTTTAAGAAGAGACTGGACAACCACTTGTCTGAAATGGTATAGGGTCTCCTGGTTGAGCAGGGAGTTGGACTGGAAGACCACCAGGAAGGTTCCTTTGAACTCTTTTATTCTGTTACTGTTTCTGTTGTTTCTCTCAGTGACACTGGGCAGCTTACAAAAAGAAAAATAAAATCAAGACAAGCTATATGTTCTTTTCATTCTTCTTCTACTTCTCCTATCTCTGTGCTGCAGTGGAATAAAATGCAAACAATTTCATCAAACAACTACAACAGTATACATTGTAGCCTATACTTGAACAACATTTTTCATTTTGAATAGTTGTATATAATTAGACCATTTAAAGTAGAGGCTTCCCCCAGCAGATCTCCACTGGTCACAAGATCCTAGGGCTGGGAAGTCAAAATATACATGTGAGAAAGAAAACAAAATCGGATGCCATAATACAGTCACCAGAATCTGATTTCAGTTTGGGAGAGTCTTCAACTTTTAATGCATTAGTTGTTTTTGGTCTGCTGTAAAATGGAATGTTGTTTTCAGTGTAAGCTGACAGATATCTATAATTTTCTGATATCAATAATAACTATTGTAGATATAGAATCCTGTATTCTTTGTATTGATACAAGAGTTCTTCAAAATCCCATTACTGCAGAAGTCTTGCTTACAACCATTGAACTAAGCATCAATTCAGTTCTTGTATTCATTCATCACGCCTTATTCTTTCCAGTACGCATATATTTTATTTCTTCAGAATGAATCCTCCCACACTTATATACAGCAAAATTAGTAATTTAGGTCGGTCACAGTAAGTTCACAAAGATATATAAAAATCCGATGGTAGTGTTTCAGAAGGCAATGGTCTTCCACAGCACAACTTTATAATGGCAGTCCTTTCTTATATTTAAAAATGTGAAAATCATATTCAAATGTGAAATGTAAATTTGGCATGTATTGCAATCACCAAAGCTCACAATTCCCACAAAGAAATTTTACTAGTAGTTCCTTCTGCCTTAAAACCACATAAGGAATCCTAGTGAACCCTAGTGAATTATTTGTGGACTATATTTTCCCCACCTCAATGTGTATTTCAGTGCTGGTATAAGAGTAATTCAAGGCTAAATCAATAAGTCACAATGGAATTCTCAAAAGTGACTTTCTAGAAACATGGCAAACTAAATGAAGAAAACACTACGGCAGAATATCAAAATTCATGACTTACAGAAGCAGGTGTTGATAGTACAGTCCAACTTGCTTCTATATAGAACTGTTACTGTACAATATACTGTATGCCATCTATATAACTCACTACAGTATTTTCTTAGAATGTCTAGGCTATACTGTCATCCATATTCATCAGGCTATATTTTATCTTTCTTTTGTCCATATTTTGCCATTTATGAGCATAATCTACTTTGACCGAATTTTTCCAACAGAAGCATATAACTGTGAAGGTGTGCATGTTTCATAGCACGTTGTTCGCAGTATTTTTTTAATTCACACAACCAGCAGTACAAACCAGAGCAAAGGCTATTATAGCATCTGTTTTTGTATGCAAAGTCCAAAGAGCATTTTATCTAAGGTCCCTTATGAAATTATTGGCCTTAATTTTCAGCTCCCAAAAAATGTGATAAAGACAAGAAAGGAAAACAGTGCTGTGTCAATTTAACACTTTAAGCTACTTCCTGTCTTTGCAATTATGTATGTAAAGTAGAGAAGGGACCCTTTCCACACCTTTATGCCTTAAATAGAGAATTGCCAGGTGTCGGGTTACACAAGGAATGGAATGGAAGAAAGACCTTTTAATTAAAATGTATTTTAAAAACAAATGTGGACTTTACAAAAAATGACCGCACAAAAATGATTTCAGGAAAAGTGACTAAATTTTACTGAAAACCAATACAATAAAATAATGACAGTGAAAATAGCAGTAAAGAAGAAATTGCAGGAAATGCATTTAAGGAAAACACCGCTGTTACAACAATAAACACTGTTTGTTGAAGTGTGTTGTTGGCATGAAAAGCATTCAAAAACCAGTTAGTAGGGGAAGTACCAGTCATGTGGAAAGGCTATGAACTGTTCTTCAGAGCTAACAGGACAACATGTCCACGGTAATTTCTTAGAGAAAAAAGCAAATGCAACATGTTCTCTGTAAAAGCCCCCTTCCCTGTTTTTGATAAGTAAGAAGAGAGATCCTGACACACAGGCTTCAATTTTGAAAATCAGGAATTCTATAAGAAGAGGAAAACAGAAAAAAAGTAAGAAAAAAACCCCTTCCACCAACCGATATATATAACAAGAGGGGAAAGATAAATAAAAACTGGTATACCTTTCTGCCTCATCATCTCATTTATTGAGGTCTGGTGGTAGACTCACCTTCCAGATGTTCACAGAAGGATTGGCCTTATCACCAGGAACTTGCCAGTGCTTTGGAGGTGGGTTGATTCTTTGGCTTCCTAAAGCCACAGTTTGGAAGCTGGACCTCAGATCAATTCAGAGCATGGTTTGTTCAGAAACTACATTGATAGTTTCTATCATCTGGATCTGCTCTATACTTTGAAACCCAACTCGGTATAGGCTGCTTTAAGGACCTGGGAAGGCTGTTCTTTTGATGTTTACAGAGACAATACACAGAAGAAACTAAGCTGAGTTCCTGAAAGGCCTACCAGCCTTCTTTAAGCTGAAAGACAATCTCAGTGGATCCAAACAAGCTTCTTCCTTTGTCATGGTCTTATTGACTAGCCTGAAGTCCAGTCTGTTAGGAAACAAAGCCTCAGATAGCTCTCTAGGATAAGTAAAGGCTTTCAAGAGGAGAGATGCCTCACAGCTGCTTTCCAGCTCTACAGTTTTTTCTTGAGTCTTTCTGATAGAAAGGGAGAGAAGAATTAAAAACAATTTATTTTCCCTTTCTCAGCTTACTGACCAAAACGTTAGCGGAGGGGAGGGAAGCAGTTGTATTATGCTTGCCCAGTTGTTATTTATAGAAGTTCCTGAATCGTTGCCATTGCCAAGAGTAAGTTCATAAAAGGCCTCCCAGGTCTGATTTTCTTTAAAATGTGCTATACCTTTTCTATTAAATCAAAAAGATCAGCTCTGATGAAGTTTGTAATCCACTCAACCTTTCAGCAGGTTGCCCCATCTTCCCAGGACAGGTATTATCTCTATATCTCTGTACACAGCATTGGCATTAAAGCAAAGGTCAAAAAGGAGGATTCCTCATAAACATTGCCCTGTAACTAACCTGTATCCCCTTTAGGACTGTCATGTTATGAAAGCTTTTCTTTCGGTATAAGCCTAAAAAGGTGGGATTTCAGTCTCCCAAAACAAGTTGCAAGAGAGGGGGTTTGTTATCTAGTTGGTGATTGCATTCCATCTGAACTTGGGACCATTATTTGCAGAAAATGTGCTCTGTTACTAACTTACATCCTCAAAGTAAAAAATGTCCTACTTGACACTGAGAGCTTAACACTGATGGTGATGTTTCAAAAATAGATAAACAGGAGTTCTGACAAATTATTTTGGTACATTCTATCTAGCACTATATTGTACAGTTGTTGCAAATTTCTGTGAAGGCCTGGTAAATATGTCTCTAGGATTCTACCAGATAGATTTGATAACGACTTTTTAAAATTGGTCTTAAATTTCAATGGAATGAAAATAAATGAATGCTAATTTAAGAAATGGAATGTTAACAGCAGCAAGTTCTGGAATTCAGTAAAAACAAGAAAGTGAGATGGGAAATCTGAATGCCATTTTAGTGAATGCTGAGTCAAAATTCAGAGATAACACGAAGGTTGTTCTTTTCAACACTATACAAATGACCCCTTCAGAAGATTGCATATTTAAATGATCCTTAATTTAAACACATGGAAAATAGGAATGTAAAAGGGAAGACTTTGAATCTGGTGTTCTCTCAAAATTCTAGTCTTACATCACCAGCACCTCTGAACAAAACAAACGATTGTATTGCTTGTAAGGTATTATAGCAATAGCACAGACTTATATACCACTTTATAGTGCTTTTACAGCCCTGTCTAAGCGGTTTACAGGATCAGCATATTGCCCCCACAATCTGGGTCCTCATTTTACCCACCTCGGAAGGATGGAAGGCTGAGTCAACCTTGAGCCTGGTGAGATTTGATCTGCCAAATTACCAAATTGCAGGCAGCTGGCTGTAAGCCGAAGTAGCCTGCAATTGCTGCACTCTATCCTCTGTGCCACTTATAATTTAAATAAGATCATCTTCAAATGCCTTTTACATTTAGTTTGATTTTCCTGTTTATAGCCCACATGAAATGAGATAAAATATAAATATATGTTGTATGTGGGTGTACATGTGTGCATTATAATATAATATATTATAAATATAATATCTACTGGCCACATGACTATGGAAGAATTGTCAGACAATGTTGGCTCCCTTGACTAAGAAAAGGAGATGAGCATTGCCCCCTAGAATCAGACCTGACTCTGGACAATTTAATGTCCATACGTAAACTAGGCTAAGCTCCAGCATCTAGCCAACCTTAGCTAATTTCAAAAAATAAATAAGAGAGAGAGGGGGGGGATTTAGTTTCCTGATGGTGTCAATCTGAAATTGGTTTACACCTGAAATTCTGTTTTATTGTGCAGTAAGTATATTATTGCATAGAAGAACATTCAAATCTTCAAAGCCATAGCAATGCACACCTTTCCTTTTCTAAATTGATTCGGACCTAAGAAAATGTATGAATTGTTTTCAATATGTTGTTCTGAGGTTCATAACTATCATGCAGCAAAACAGAAGATGGGAGATGTAAGGAGAAATTGGTGTCAAAATGATGCAGCAAGTCTCTAGATGGTTGATTCTGAGCTGAGGGAGGAGATGACATTTGAGATCCAATTTAAGGAGCAAATGTCTTCAGCTAGCATTGGCACTTAGTAAGTGGCAGCTTGTTCTTCCTAAAAGTTATTTATTTAACTAAACCAGCAGTTGCATATGCTACTAAATCATAATTAATTCACAGTAGTTTGATAACATACAAAACACACTAAAATCTATAGTAACAAAAAAATCAAGTAAGATTTAAAATAATACAATTTGTAAAAATATCTAATAAAATTCTGCTTGCGATGCTACACAGATATTCTGCAACAAGCGTTGGTTTTTGCAACCTTCAGGAAAATAAATTAATAGTTTTATTAAAAGTTTTAATTACAAAAGACAATACACACTAAAAAAAGAAAAAAGTGCACGAAAGCAAAGAAGAAAAAGATTTTTTTTAAAGCCTAAGGAAGCAATTTCCCACCCACATTATGACAAGTATAAGCCATTTCACTATCTTTTCACCTCCTCTTAATTAACAGATCTAAACATCTTCATCTCATAACTCATCTCTCAACAATAGAAAAATCTAATAACTAAGATCCTCTCCAATCCATGAGTCAGCAAAAAGTCCAACAGAGCACTAAAATAATAACCTAAATTAACATTCCACATCTCAACTCTTAGCTAAAGCAAATCCACATTTAAAAGGCATAAAGTAGTCCCAGTATCCTAGTGTAAAGAAAAGACTAAAGTCTAATGTGACAAATATGTAAATATATATATTTACATCGTATCAGATTAAAATACATAAAGTAACTGTAGGGGAAAAGACCATGTTACCTATAAGTAAATTCAATACCCAACTTTTTTCCATTCCAGATGCAATGGACCGACCACGGGTGGACAAGGAAGCAGTGGGAGGAGGAGCAACTTCTGACTTCCAGCTTGTTTCCCCATTGACTTTCCTTGTGGGAAGCTTTGGAAATGATGATTACATGACTGGCTGACTGTGGTGGCTTAACAACATGGAGGTGTTGAAGTGGCCACAAAGTTGCCAAATTTCAGTCCCACAGAAGTAGTGTCCTGAATTTTGGACACATTATTAAAAACTTAGTCCATATGAGATACATTATTTTTAAATTGTTATCCTATGATGCAGTTTTTCACCTGCTCAAAGGTTACAAATAAACAAAGGAAGAGTTTTCGAAATATATAGATAAAAGAGTCCCAGAATCCTAATATCAACATAAGACTGAAATGTAACATGACAGATAGGGATAATTCTCTTTTAAAGAGAATAAGTTCATATAAATTCCTTGCTTTGAGTAAGAGGACAGTTCGATACAAAACCATTTTAAGTGCTGTCAAATGAGAATACATAAAATAACTCTAGGGAAAATGGCTTAAACATCATGTTTACTGTAAGCAATCCAATACATAATATTTTTCCATTCCAGATGTCAGCAAATCCAAAAAGAACCACCCAAAATAACATGTCCCATTTTAATCTGGATCCAGTAAGCCAACTTTATGTTTCCAGTATTGCTCTTTAATCCATTCAGATGATTCTCGATCTTTGTTTAAAATTAAACAGCCTTTTTTTGTAAATCCAGCAAAAAAAATCATTTGCTCTCTGGGATTGTCATTTTTATTTCCGTCTTAAATTTTAAACCTGTGTGTGTGTGTGTGTGTGTGTGTGTGTGTGTGTGTGTGTGTAAAATCACAAATTCACATTCAAATTTTTATTCATAGTGTTCTCGGATAGACTTGGTCGCATATCTTTTTTCTGAAACAGACTGTTCCCAAGAAGACACAATACAGCTAATGCTATTGATTCAAAATCTCAATGCAATTCCTCCAAAATGTCTCTGAAAATTATAAGTTGCTTGTCTTGTTATGTCTACAATATCAAAAATAGGTATTTTTCTCACAAAAATGCATGTATTTTTTAAAATTAATGTTGAAGTCTTAATATTAAAAATCCAATGTTCCAATGTTAAAATGTTCTATAGCCAAATCCCTCTCTTGTTTTTTACTGTATTTTAAATTCTTAAACATTGAGAGGCAGGAAGCTTTTGAGTTCCAGTCATTGAATTTCTTTTCTAATATTAACACAAATGATATTTGCTTATATTTAAACCAGGGATAGGGAACCTGTGGTCTTGTAGACTTCCTATTAGTCATGTTGCAAGGCTTCAGTAATATTTTTTTAGGCAAACGTTTGAACCATGTACTGCTAGGGACCAGGCAGGGATGGTAATATAGTACCTGCCTGTAGTTCTTTATGCCTTGTCTTGAAATTGATTCTAGGATGTGGCTCCTTTAAAGTGTTTCAAACAGATGTGATACTCATACTTCAGTACACTCTGAAGCATATTTCAATGTGCTCTGAAGCATGCAGGTTGTAGGATTCAATCTGGGTCGGTCACTGGGACCAGAGATTTAGTCTTCCAAATTTTCAGACTCGTGCTGGAGCCTATCCTCAGGGAACTTCTCTCTACCTGAAAGTGTGCTTTGGGTTATTCTATTTATGTGGTGCCCGGTTATGTGTAGCTTTTTATTGGTTAATTAAGGTGTTGATGGCTGGCTATTAAATCATTGGCTGTTGTTTCCTGGTGCTGCCAAGTCCTCAGCTCCTAAGTACCTGATAAAGTGGTAGTAAATTAGCACTCCTGTTGACTGACAAGGGACCAGTTTCCCAGGCTTCAATCATTTCCTTGGCTGTCTTTCTACTTGCTCATCCAACAATTTTAGTAGCTGTGAAATTGAATGTATATCCTTGTTCATTGCAATGACCAATGAGTTTGGGTCTCCTCGTCTGATCACTCACTTATGTTCTTGCAATCTGATGGTTAGCTTCCTTCTCGTCTGTCCTGCATAGTCACAGGGGCAATCCATACTGGGAATCCAGTAGATTAAATTAGAAGCATCTCCCACCTCCAAGCAATCTTTGCAATGAATGATTTGTCTCTTGGCAGTGTGAGATGGCCACTTGCAGATCTCAGAAACTGTGTTCTACTGTTTCCGAAATGTTTTTGATGTATGGCAAGGTGTGCCATATAGTTGGTCTTGTACCTTTCTTCTTCCTTTCTCTCCCATATATGTTGTGTAGGCATCTTATAATAAATGCTTGTGGGTACCCATTGTATCTGAATTGTTCAAGTAAGTACCTGCTCTTCAGTTGTTTAGCTTGCTGGGTACTATGGTGGGTTCTCGCCCTGTTGTATAGTGTTCTGACAGAACTGTTTTTGTGTGACAATGGATGGTTATTGTTGAAACTAAGAATGGTGGCCTTGCAATGTAAACTGTGGTTTCCTGCCATGAATATGAACTTGTTGACATGTTCATCTAAAAATGGTAATTGTCTAGCCATTTCTTCCTCCATTGTGAACTGTATGTCTGAGAAAATGCAGTTCAATAGGATATCAAAGTCTTTCAGTGAAACAATGAAATGAAACAATGAAACAATATTTTAGGTTGTTTCTACTACATGGCCCTTTTCCTTCCAGAACCTGAAGAAAATAAAACATAAGAAAGTGTAGGACATTAATTGTTATTAAAAAGTCGGCTGTATTCAACAGTGATTTTAATTATAAGATATTTGTTAATATTCCTACTATATTGAACTATTAGTATTGTAACAACCGCTCAGAAAATGACATTCTTTAAAATATGGAAGAAAAGGCATACATTAGGTGCTAATCATTTATTCTAGAATTATTTAAAACTAACAAAAGTTTGCTTCATTCTGGAAAATATACGTGTAAGTAGTTTGCTACTTGCTTCTGGCCAAATTTCTCTTAAATGAAAACAAAATTTGGCAGCCATTCATTGGTAATAGTTTAATTAAAATTGTGCCCAGGTTTTCAGTTGCTTTTCTGTAATTACTAGTCACTCAGTGGAATTAGTGTCAAATGCCCACAGAAGAATCTTTCTCAATACCTAATCTAAAATAATCAAAAGGATAACCAGCCAGGGATGCTAAATTCTTGAGCACCTCTTCAGCCTCTCTGTGAAACAAATCCTAAACCGTTTGTGACATCTGCTGAAAAGAAATTGCAATGATTAAACGGGGTTTTCATGCTGAAAGCATCTGTATTCTTTTTAGAGATATTTGAGACATTTTCTGGTTTAATTCACATATATGAAATACACTTTGAATGGTAAGAGGTACCCTAGGAATCTCAAAAACTGGCCAGAAATTTAGATTAACAAGATTTTGTCTAAACTTTATATTTTCATAATTTTTCCAAACACTTGTCAGAAATTGTCAGCATTACTTCAGGTGAGTTCCCATTCCAATTATTTATATTACATTTTTGAAGAAGGTTGCCTTCAAGTCAGTATTGACTTCTAATGACTGCTTGGACAAGACCTGCAATTTTCTGGGAAAGCGTTCTGAAGTTTTCAGTCTTTCACAAGTTTTCCAAAAACTTCTGAGAGAGAGTGACTTTGTGCTTAAATCAGGGCTAGAACTCACCATCTTTTCGCTTCTAGCCTAATGACTCCACTGAATTACTAGCTGATATTTTACTAATACAAATCCCATTTTATTACAAGAACATAGAAAGAAAATAACAAAAATTGGCTTACAGCTCCTGAGATCTAACATGTAAGAGTGAATAGGGTTAATGAGGGTGAATTAAGTCAAAGACCATTTTGTTGGGATTAATATATTATTTCAGAGTCATCATATGGTGAAATTCCATACTATTTTTATAAGATTTACTTGCAGGGATGCTTTTCATTTTATCAGAACAATGCTCTGGTATCTGGGTTAGAATTCAGGGGAGAATGTTTAAAAATTAAAGTAAGTTATTAAAATCATGTTTCTGGGAATTACTATTTTTATTAGAATTTTGCAATACAGTAAAAGTATAAACATAAAAAGAAAAATAAGAAAATGAAATAAGAAGGTTTATTACACAGGTAGCTGAACTTTGAGGATACTGGCAAACACAGCTCATATATTCTCATCTCAACACAGACTAATTGATCAGAATACAACAGCGCCTCTTTGTCCCATGAAGCATGATGGATTTTTTGCCCATCAGACCTAAACCAGTCAAATTAACTAAGAAGTTTCATGAATTTTCATTCCTTTATTCATAACAAAACTAGGGATATTGTTTGGCCAGTCAAGCTTATAACAGTTCTTGTGTTCAGGTACTACTATTTGTCTTTCTTGCAATCTTGTCTTTGAATTTGACTGTCAGCTTGAGCTAGATTCTGTATGTATTCCAAAACAACGTGGGAGACAATCATTTTAATATATGTGAGGTTGGAATTAGTATATTCTTCCCAATTTGGTCGGATTTCTTATTTGGAAAAGGTCATGTTTCAAGAGCTCTCAGAGAAGCTTTTTGTTTCAAGCATTCTTCTCTGAAGGGCTATAAGATAATCTTTATTGGATGGCATCTTCTTTTTCAACAGCTTTTTAGTTTTGATCCAATTTAAAGGCAAAAAAACAATATGAAGAGAGATTAATTTCTCACCAGCAAGTAGTTTATGTCCCCCCTTCCCTCCTTCCCTGCCCCTCCTTTTTTGGGGGCTGATATCTAAGTGTAGACTCTTAATTTATGCTATTTAACCTGTCGGAGGTTACTCTGAAGAATTATAGAAAATACAATTTGGAAACTAATTATTGAGAAATATGTGTTGTTGTGCTGCCTCACTTACACACACCATAGTGAGTCAGTGGGTTTTATCCAACACACACACACACACACACTGCCCTTCCCAACAGTTCCAAGAAAGCCCAAACAACGTTATTACACGAAACAGAAACACAGAACAAGGAACTAAACACGTTGTTTCAGCAACATCTTCACAGAGGATGAGGTTGCTTTCTTGCAAGTATTCTGGCCAACTGTCATTGCAACTGTCTCCTCTTCACCTTGCGTATCTTTGGATCGGAAGGAGGCATGGATTCCACTTCCTCATACATGCTGGCCACCGACAGCTGCTGATGTCCCTTGCCTGGAGTTTCTAAGCTAACCTGTTGCAGCTGCGACTTCCTTGGTTCAGGCTCAGCCTGCCATCCGTCTGATTGACCCAGCTGCAGCTGCTGTGTTGGGCTAAAGCCCTCAGTTCCCTGATCCAAGCCTCCATTTCTCTCCCAAGAGATGCCAGGATCCAGCTCATCCTCCTCTTTCTCCTTTGAATTCACCACTGGAGAGGGTTCCAGAGGCACATCCATGGCAGTTATTAGTCTCTACTCCTGTACACACACATAATACAATATATACAAAAATAAAACTTCCAATTACCAAGATTTATAACAAGAATGGAATTAGAATTAAATCAAAAGTGTAGTTTTTAGAATGAGATAGAATAATGCTGGTTTAAGTATATGTATTTTTTTTTAATCAGAGCACAAGACTTTGAGAATCATTTTGTAATCATTTTCCCTGAAGTTATTTCAATACACACAGTATACAGTAGATACATCTCTTTCTGCATTTGTTCAAGTTATTTGAAATAATTCTGGGTTGTTCATCCTAACCAAAGTTAAATTTCAGCATGAGAAACTCGTTTTTTATTATGTGGACTTCAGTTCTTTTTATATCTCTTGCCAATCACTGAATTTCAGCCAGAACAACATTGACTGAAATTAAATTAAAAGTGTGCTAATGTCTCGTGTTTTTTTTTTATCAGGTGCAAGTGTAATCTTCATGCCACTGGCTGCAAAATTGAAAATAAAAAATTATTATGTGAGTGTGAACACAACACCACAGGCCCAGATTGTGGGAAATGTAAGAAGAATTATCAGGGACGTCCTTGGAGTCCAGGTTCCTATCTGCCCATTCCTAAGGGCACTGCAAATATCTGTGAGTACTTCTTCACAACATTACAACTGTAAAACTTTGGGACTTTGGGTTAAAAAAAAAATCAGAACCCAACTTAAAGCATGTCTGAGATGCCATAGCTTATTGGAAAATTAAAATCTTTATGGTTTGCCCAGTGTTATGCATCTTTGCTTATTTGAAATAAGTGTGCTGGGCTACGTTCTTGGATAATGGTGCAAAAGAAATTATCTGTTCAAATAAATCAATAAGGAAATTGTAACATCTCTCTTCTGTTCTATCAAATTTGCAATGTACACACACACACACACACACACACACACACACACGTACATGCACCACACACAAATACAGAGTTTACATGTAAGATAGGGTTTTTCTTTATGAACACAGAACTGAGATAGTATTAAATGTCCAAAAATCTAATGAACTGAATTTTAAGTTAAATTTCTTTAGTCTTTATCTAATTACTACTCAACATTGGCTCATATGTGCTTGTCAAATTCTGATCTTTAAATAAAAGTGCAGAAATCATTCGGTTTGATACTCAATACTTTGTTATGAGGTCAATGATCCAACCATTTGCTGTGATTTTGAAAGTGTGTGAGCCAATTATGCAAATGTTATGGCAACTTCCCAATCTGACTAACAAATGTATTGCAAATGTCTCATCATGTGACTGTACTGTTCTTTACCAAATGATGTGTCAGGGATTTTCACATGAATTTTATTTATAATGCAGTATTAAATTGCTTGACTAAAGACTGACTGACTAAACCTCTTTTTATGAGGTTAGATAGTCTGAGTAGGTTACACATTGTTTATTTTTAAGAATGTTTTTAGATTAACTATTATTATTCACCAGTGAATGGTCATGCATGAACCTATCATTTTTGTTAGTGTTAAGACTTTTTGTTGAATTGTGGCCAGTTTTGGATGTGTGTGAATTTCAGGCATTGTTTGTCATAGAAATGGGGTTTTTTTTCCATCTATGTGTCCATTGGCTCTTAAAGATCATGGTGTAATGTTCCTTAGAATGGATCTGATGTCTTCCAAATATTCTTATGTTCATGTAATTACTATACAAGAGACACTTTGTTCCTTCTACTTCTAAATATCAATCATTCCTGTAGGATTATTCAATTTTGGGGTACATTCAAAATTATATTCTGAGGACCTAATAATTTTGATGAGAGGGATAAAAGATGGAGTAAAAGTAAAAGTTCCCATATGTGCTAGCCATTCCCGACTCTAGGGGGCGGTGCTCATCTCCGCTTCAAAGCCGAAGAGCCAGCGCTGTCCGAAGACCTCCGTGGTCATGTGGCCAGCATGATTAAATGCCAAAGGCGCACGGAATGCTGTTACTTTCCCACCAAAGGTGGTCCCTGTTTTTCTACTTGCATTTTTTACGTACTTTCGAACTGCTAGGTTGGCAGAAGCTGGGACAAGTAACGAGAGCTCACCCCGTTACACAGCACTAGGGATTTGAACTGCCGATCGACAAGCTCAGCGTCTTAGCCACTGAGCCACAGCGTCCTTAAAAGATGGAGTACAATTATCTAAATCAGTATATTTTTGACTCTAACACTACCTATACATTTCTCTCTCTGCATTTAATAGGAATATTGAGAGTAACACAGTATAGATTGCAGACAAGAATGAGTGGGAAAGGCATTAAAATATAATATCTGTCAATGCCTTTGCATCCCTGGTAATTAGATTTGTACACCTGAGCTCTTGAATGGGAGGGGGGGGAAGCTAGCAAAGAATAAGCCATTAAACCTTTCAGTGTAATTTTGTAATAGACTAGTCTAGAGTCATCCTGTGTAAGTTGGGCAGCTATATAAATTTCTTGAATAAATAAATAAAATTAAAATTTGTAATTTATGTATGTATTTATTTGTTATATATAGCTACCCGTCTCACATATGTGCCTTCAAGTGGCTTACAATGAAATAAATAACATACCTAAAATACAAAATGTAAAATTAAAATAAAATAAAACATATAGCAGCCGGGCATCATCCAACCAGTTACCCACATAAGGAGATAAGCTCTATAACATGTCCAGGGCCTCAGGCAAAAGCTGTAAGGTAAGTTTTTAAGGCCTTATGGAAGGCCTACAAAGAATCAGCCAATCTAATCACTGGGGAAATGATCTTCTAAAGGACAGATGCCATCGCAGAAAAGGCTCTCTTTCTGGATCCTATCAGCCAACGCTCCTTCACTGACTGTAACCCAGAATATGATCTCCTGCTGAATTGGATAGGATGGATGGATAAAGATAAATGGCATTTTATAAATATTTAATAGCTCTGGTTTGTATATAATTAAAATACAAACTTTGGAAATAATTATTCAGTGAATAACAACATTGAAAAATGGGTGATTCTGTGATTTACACAGAGCTGAGGGTGGGACTCTTGCTAAGTAATTCTGTAAACACTAAAAGTTTGCCAATATGCTCGATGGTCTCGTAGCCCATCTGTATGAATTCACAGATGTCCACTGCAATGACAGGTAATTCTTAGTGTGCTTCAGGTTGATGGCAAAAACAGCAATATGTCATATTCGGAACGTTATCTCCCACTTCAAAGCAACAGCTGTGAGGAATCAAGCCTCACAAATGAATATTTCAGGAAAGAGAACCTTATCTAGCTTAATGTAAAAGTCATAGTCTAAGTAACAAGCCATGATGAGAGCATGAAATTATAAAATTCCTAGCAAGCAAGATGAGAAAAAGTGAACCTTCAAAAAGAATGAGAAAATATTTTATCAAGCATTAACTTCTAGTGGAAAGGACACTTTGGACCACTGAATTAAAACTTAGAAACTGTGTCCAAGCTACTCTCTTAAACATTTTGAAAAATTATGGGATTGTTTTTTTCTCTCATACAATTCTGAGCTTAACTCACCTTGAGTGAGTTAAGATGTAGAAAACTCAATTTATCTCCACTGATTTCTATGATACCTCCCAATTATTCATTCTAGTGAGGGGAATGTCTATTTTGGTTTGTTTGTTTGTTTTTAGAAATTCCACCCATGTTATAAAACCCAATTTATACATTACAAAAGTACCATCCACCCACCCCCCAAAGCAGATAACTGATTGGATTTTTCCTAAAGGAGACAGCAGGATTTATCAGGTTAGGAGGTTTGCATATGCTCTCAAAATTTGATCAGAGTAACATTCAAAATGATTTTTGAATAGAATTTCAGAAACGCAGCTTTATCTATATAATTATCTATAGGATATATGGCATATATAGGCTTTATGATTACAAGAGATAGAAAGAGAGAGATCCCATTTGTTTTCTCTATCTTTGGCTGCAATTAACTTAAATGGATGAATGGTCAAGCCTTCCTGAAGGTCAAGTCTTTGATCTCTTGTTCTGGTACTATTCTTAATTATATATTAATATTGAGAGAAATCACAGTTTAGTTTCCAGTACCATATATGTCTTAGAAAAGAAATGAACCAAATCTAACTAAATACTTCAATTGGAATGTGTTGTATTCTGCGCCTTGGTGGCGCAGAAGATAGGATGCAATAATTGTAATTGCAGACTTCTCCTAACAACCAGCTGCCTGTAATTTGGCAGTTCAAATCTCTCCAGGCTCAAGGTTAACTCAGCCTTCCATCCTTCCGAGGTGGGTAAAATGAGGACCCAGATTGTGGGGGCAATATGCTGATTCTGTAAACCGCTTAGAGAGGGCTGTAAAAAGCATTGATAAGCGGTATATAAATCTAAAGTGCTATTGCTATTGCTATCTGCAAGCTGATGTGCAGGATTGATCAAACAGTCATAGAAAATGTCTGATAGAATAGCTATTGCTATTAAAGATATACCACCAATTATTAAATCTAATTCATATTTTTCCAACAAAGGCAGTGAATGCTGGTTCAATGTGTTCAACAAAAACAGCACAGAGTGATCTTTAGTGTGTTGTTAGTGAGAAGTGCTTTATCTATTAAGATGATTTAGATAAAAGTTCAGGTCATATATAGGTCATAGCCCTAAAGCATTCACTGCTAGCCACTGTTCATCAGTCTGTAAAGGCAAAAGCCATTAGAATATTTTTTCCTGCTCTGGTTGATATTTTCTCTGTAAGAAGATTCAACTACTGTTTATTGATTTTAAGAAGAGAACGAACAGAAAAAAACTCTATTTTTTCTGCCTTAATGTTTTAATCCGTTTTATTAGCTTCAGTTTTTACAGATTCACTCCCATATAAAAATAAAATGTTATTCATGATTCCAGTTTTATCAATTCTGACATTAACATTAAGATTTTGGGGATGACAAAGAAAAGGAAAGAAAACCCAGACAACAACCTGGAAAAAGCAGATGATAACACTTTTCTAAATAATTGGTGTGGGATACTGTTAAAAAAAACATTAAAAATTTAGATTCTTTCATCTTATGAGAACTGAGAAATGGTTTAAAATATCTTACATCAGGGAATAACTCATTTAAAATATTCCTAATTATCTAAATAAAACTGCTATTATAAAAAGCTAAATCCAACCTCTAATGCCCACTCATACTTTTCATCTGCAATTTTTCCTGTATGCATAGTCTCAATGCATGCATAAGCAGATTTAGGGAAAGAGGAGATAACTAAGAATTGAATTATTTTTTTCTAAAGTATTACTTTGAAAAACCTTAATTTTAAAAATACCATATCAGCTTTCTTTCTTGCTCATTTAAAAATCTATGAAAAAAAATTGTGATTACTGTACCTGCAAGTTCCTCTTTTGCTTTCTTTTCATCAGCTAACTTTGAATATATTTGATTCCTTTCTGTTTCCGCAGATTTTAAATTAGCATTTAGCTATACAATGAAGGAAGATAAACTAGGTAAGATCACTGCTAGAAAAGAATACATATTAATTCCAGTTTATTTTCTGTCTGTACTGTAATTTTCAAATGCAGGGAACATTCTCCAATGAAATGTGAAGGAGCATGGAGGGCGATGTTGACAACTATAGTTCCTCCCAAAGGTTCTTGAAAAGATGGTCTTAGGTGTTGGGAACTTCCACTATATTAGTACCCTACAGTTGTAGTGCCCTTCTTAGTTGTAATGGAAATTCCCAAGTCTTAAGAACATCTTTTCAAGGATCTTGAGGGAGGGAAATTTTCTTCTTAGCTCCTCTCCTAACTGGAGATGTAACTGGTTATCAATTCCTTTAGCAAATAGCTTCTGTAATTCTGGAATCAATCCAGAAAGTTTAAGTGACTTCATAAAATTGCTTAAATATTTATTTCATTAACATTCTGACGTTCAATTTATAAAGTATTTTCTCATGGTCTGAATAATTATTTTTACACGCTAATCTTTACAGATTTTAGAATAGTTAAAATCTTCACAGTATTACCCAATTACCTTCGCAGCATAAATTAGCTTCTTTACTGTTTCTTTTTCTGGAACATCTGGTTATAAAGAAATCAAGAGAAAAAATAAAACACTGAGAAATAATTTTGAATTTATGAAAATAATACTAGCACTATAAATATTCTTTTTGTCCTCTCCCTTAACATGTTAATGTGCCTTTATGTGGGCACATTATGTTGAGAAAAATTATCCTGATCTTAACATCATGTCACCCTGATAAATCCAGAATATACTAACATAAAGCTTTTGAAGAAAAAACATTATGCCTTGAATGAAATAGGCTATTCTCTACAAGCATGCATTATAATTTATTTCTTTTTGAAGACAAAGTTTATAATGACAGTGGTTTCCTATCTGAAATCTGAAAATATTTTTACCCAGGTGCTGCTCGTTTTCTGTTTCTTTCTTTATATCATTGTCCTTGTGGTTGTCACCCATAGAATCATGCTCTCCTGTTGCAGAACTCCAGTCTTTCATCCTTAGCAAGCAGTCTGTCTGAGACTAAGTAGTATTTTAGAATAGAAAGAGAAAGAGCGGGCGGGAGAGAAAATGAATGAATCTTGGACTCTATATTAAACAAATATCAAGATAATAAGTTTCATACTCAAAACTACACTTTTATGGGTATTGCAAATTTTCATTTGACAATTTCTTCCAAGAGAGAAACAAAAGTTTTAGGCACTACTGCGGCAAGTCAGGACCCTGTAAACATTAGCAAAAACTGAATGTACAGAATGGGAGACAAATTTCAATTTCCATTCAATGAAGATTTTAAAACAGAAGCCAAAACATGAAAACATTTTCTCCTCATTAGGCATCACAATCTCTAACTAACAGTGGTTTATTTGATTTCTGAAAGAGCCACTTGCATTTACTTTAAAATCTGTTGAATATGTTTTTTCAGAACAATCTCTATAATTTTCTTTGCTAGACCACTCAATGCTAAAAAAAATTAGAAATATGTGTACCTTGACTTGACTTTCTTTATTTTTAAGAGCTTCCTCTAGATTTGCCTGAGATGATTCATACATTTTTATCTGCTCACTTAGTTCATGAAATCGTTCATTCCATCCTTCAGCTTCTTGTAATAACTAGAGAGGGAAGTTTGCAAAATCATTATATTATATCAAAGAAATGTGATACAAATCAAACAACAAACAAACTGAATAGTAAAAGCTGAATTAGAAGTTTAGAGATGTTATTTTGCCCTTGTCTCCCCCACTCCCTTTCTATACATGATCTTCTTTCCACTTTCAACTGGCCCAGTAATCACCAGATGGGTTATAAATGGCTTCACAAAGGGCTTTTTTTCATCAGTACTGAATAAATTTATCTGCTAAAAAGCAAAGTCTCAAAATGTAATTGCTTATAAAAGCAGAAGCTCTGCGAAACCTTCTTTCTTTGGATGAATTTCTTCTTTTTCTTACAATATTTAACAATTTAAAGAATAAAAGTCTAAGTATGTATAGAGTCAGTGAAAAGTACATACTTGTTTTTCACTTTCATGAAGATGTCTGTTTTCCTCTATTGTATCTTGCAATGATGTCTTCAATCTCTCTCTGTTAATTTCATATACTTTTAATGTGGTTTTGGCCTAAATGACATGGAGACCGCATTAAGCTGCATGCATCAATTTATTTATTTATTTAACAGTTTTGTAGCAACTCCCTTAAATCAATAAAGATCTTATTTATATGTAGAAAATGTGTCATATTGGCAGTGGTCTTGAAAAATCAACCGCAGAAAATGCAATTCTTATGACTCATAAACAGTTACTTGTCTGATTGCCTTTGACAATTCTTAAAACAGTACTTTCCACATGAATCCCCAGAAATACTGGGATAAAAATAGTAGAAATATTCTAAAGTAGTGCTAATATAGCACTTGCCTTCCTTACTGGAACACCTATTAGGCTACACTACTAAGGAATATACACAAATCTTTTTTTCAGGAATATTGTACAACATTGTATTTTCATGACATAGGATTAAGCAATGGGTTCAGTTCTGAAAAGGAAATAAAAAGTTTTGGATAACGAAAGGACGATCTTGGTCAGATTTATCTGAAGTACTAGACAATATAACAGAACATAAATAAAGCATTCTCATTTCCCCCCCAAAATACCCAATTACTGTCAAAACCAAAAACTAACTCCAGTAGTATAAAGGAGAGTTAATCTATTTATGACTATTAAAACCTTGGATCCAGGCAATGCCAGGGAGATAAAATAAGCCATTTTTGGTGCATGTCAAGCTCAGCTTTCCTGTCTGATCTTTTACATTAAAAAACCCTTTTAAGTTAAATAGGAAATTAACAAGTTGCCAAATATCAACATCCAGAATCAGTTTTATTTTTAAAGATGCTACTGACTCCTCAATCAGTCACATCACTTTTTAGAGAAAAAAAGAGCATTGTCAAGTACACTGTTTTGAAGCATACCCACTTGCCCATACAAACATCAGGTTAAATTACCTCAGCTACTTGACACTGGATAGATTTTGCTTCATTTTCTAAAGATGCCCTTCTTTTCTGTATTTCAGCCATCTACAAAAACATTAAACATTATTTTACATAAAACTTTCTTTAATGTAATTAATACTGCCAACTCAAAATTCTGTGCACTGAACGTTTTAATTTACCATTACATTTTTTTCATCTTGGCAACATATTGTTCAAAATTATTTTCAATTATTAGGATGCCATACACATTACATGAGTCAGTCATTATCTTGTCATCTTTTCACTTTTCCTTCTTTAATGTTTTAAATATTTTTTTTAAAAAACCAACACTATGACTTGATAAATAGTAACTCTTCCATTTTCCAAAAGAAATAAATAATTCAGTCTGGTCATAGAGATAGCCAGATTTCACTGTTTTTAATATTCTGTGATACTTAGTCCCACCACTTATCCACTCTTTTTCTAGTAAAATATTTTAAAATATTAGATATACCGTAATATATAAACAAATTGTATTGTAATATTTTTTGCCTCAGAAAGTTTGCTTTGTATATAGAAGACTTACCAAATCATCTTGTTCTGATTGTTTAGATTTCTCTTCTTTCAATTCTTTTTCTATGTGTTCTATTTCATTCTTGAGTGCTGAGTTTGAACCATTCAGTTCTTCATACTGTATCTAAAATACCAAGTTTTAAAACATGCTGATATTCAGAAGTACATGTGATCTGTAACCCAATAGTTACTAAAACCTTTTAGCTGTAATTAATCATCACAAATTAGGAACAGCCCTATAAATAAAATATAAGCTAATACAAATTTATCAAGCTGTATACATATGTCATAAAAATGACAAAGCTTAATTCAAGAATATCTAGTCAAATTCTCTAAGTTGATTCAAGCGTTATGTACAAGCTTGCTTAATTTATAACCTAATTCTATTTCAGGAACCTATAGTAAATTAGACCTTTAATATTAGAGAATATTAATAATCCATTTCCTGAACATCTTACATTATGGCTTAAGCCCCCTTATTTATTTCGAAATGACTCAAATCTTTTGATCAATCTTATTTGCTAGAAATGCTATAATTTTCAATATTCTAGATTCTACCTTTACATGAGAAAAACTTAACTTGATAATGCTGCTGAAGCAAGAGGCGTTTAATAATGAGCATAGTATTTAGTAAATACTTGTATTATAAGCTATCATTAACTGTGCTATGTGGGATTGGAATTCCACTTACAACTACTTAGTTGTAAGCACAAATAAATACTAAGGAAGCTTTGAATAAACCTGCATAGTTACATTTGAAACAGAAACCAAAGTACCCCACAAGTAGTTCTCTCTCTTCCAATTTTACCTTAATGTTTGATGCAATGGTTGACTCTTGTAGAAAGCTGCCATCTTTCAGAGTGATTTCTAACTCTGCATACTAGAACAAGATCATGTTAAGTTGAACAAAGAAGGAAATAACAGTAGCATTTCTCATTTTGTTCCAATAGTTCAAATTAATTTGTTTTAATTCTTTGTAATGACAGTCTGATCCAAAAATTACTGCTCTGACTAGAGCAGGAGACCTTACAGAGACGTTACCAAAAGGAGTGACAGATTCCTTAGGGCTCTTTTAAAACTTTTCTCTGGGCTTGAAGAAATTTAAAAGAACGGGAACAATCAAGCTATCCCAATTCTGATCCTTAAATCTCTCCACCAACTGGCCCAGGTCAAAACCATTCTGTTCTGTTTCCACATCAATCCTTATTTTAGAAAAAAAGGCATAATGTGTATCATCATATTTGGCCATTTTGCTAGCAAGTTCTGATATGAAGTCCATAGACTGACTATCCTTCCATACCTATTTGCTCACATTTGAACTGTGAAGTACCGTATTTTTCAGACTATAAGATGCTTTGAAGTATAAGACACACCTAGCTCTTGGTGAGGAAAACAAGAAAAAAAAAAATCTGCCTCTGCCTCTCAGCAATTTGCCTCCTTGCAGCAAACAGCAAAGAGCCTGGCCAGCTTCAGCACAGCCTGATTTAGCACAAGCAGCTGATTGTCAGTTGTATCTGCCTCCCGACGATTAGCTGTTTCAGGCTACAGGGATTGCCATTGTCTATTGCCACCTCCGTGCCCCATTTTCAGCCTCCGCATCCCATTTTCAGCCTCTGTGTGCCCCATTTTTGGCCCATTCCAGGCAATGGGGATTGGAACAGGCCGAAAATGGAGAGCATGGAGGCCAAAAATGGGCTGCGGAGGCCAAAAATGGGGCACATGGAGGCGGCAATAGGCGAAGGCGATCCCTGCAGCCTGAAACAGCTGATCGTCGGAAGGCAGATCCAACTGACAATCAGCTGCTTGTGCTAATCAAGCTGTGCTGAAGCTGACCAATCTGTTTGCTGTTT
>JAOYMU010000263.1:2802889-2814080 GCA_025802295.1 Psammodynastes pulverulentus | reverse complement strand
GGTGGGTGGGGATACAGCAACATTCACTGTATAAGACGCAGACATTTCCACCCACTTTTTGGGGGGCGGGGGTGCATCTTATACCCCCGAAAAATATGCTAATTGAAATTACCTCTTTTTTGTGGAGACTGAGTTTATCCATTAATTTACATCGCTCTTCAATTAGTTCAGCAATCTTATTGGCAAGCTGCTTCTCTCTTTCTAAAAAAAATTAAAAGAGTTATTATGATCTTTAACAGAAAATAGCCCCAACACAATTCTACAAGGCTTAACCCATAGAAAATAAATTAACTTACCTAAATAAAGTCTACTTTTAACCTGCAAAAAAGAAAAGAGCAAATATTGCAGTTTGTTCACAATATCAGATGAGATTGAAACTCAATTTTCAATTTAAGTCTGAAGGTTAGTGTAGCATAAGAAAAAAAAATAAAGTAGATTTTTGGTGTTGTAGCAAGCATAACATAAACCTTACACTAATTAGATATAAGAAATCTAAAATGGGAAGAATGATATGTTTTTTCCTAGAATGTGTTTTCTTCAATCATAACACGTTGGCTGAAATAAAACAACATTAAAGCTAACCACATTCACCCAATTAGCTAAGATTTTTAACCTTGGTCTTAAGCACAGTGAATAGTACTAAAAGTAAATTCCTTAAGTGAAATTAGATAGACTTATCAGAGAAGAAAACATATGATTTTTCACACTGACCTCTTAACGTGATTATTTCTTTGTTCCTATTGCACCCTATTTTGGATCACAAGGTCCTTCCCTAAAGGGAACAATACTGGGACTTACTTGCAGGGTTGCTATGAGGAATATGCTGTGCACTTAGTGGATAGTTGCTTGCATTCACTCAATGCTGCACTTTAAGGCAGTGCAAGCAGAGGCTGCAGGAATAAAGTCTTGCAAGGGTATTTGGGGGGAATTTGATCCTGCTGCATTTGAGGAAGTAGACAGGGCTCTTGTGGCTGCTAGTTCGGCCACCTCTGTATCAGATCAGTGTCCCTCCTGATTGGTTAAGGCTGCCTGGGAGGGGACATGTGATTAGATGGTAACTAATAACTCTTTGAAGGAGGGAATGGTTCCTTTGGCTCTTAAGGAAGCAGTGGTGTGTCGTCTCCTGAAAAAACTACCACTTGATCCAACCAGTCTAAACAGATTTTGTCTGGTCTACAATGTCCTCTTTTGTGAGGCGGTGGTGGTGGTGGCAATTTTCATGGTTTTTTGCAAGGCCATAAAGACTTGATTATGTGCTTGGGCCTGATACTATATATATTTATTTTGTACTGTCTAATTCAGAGTCCCCAACTTTTCTGGCTTTGCAGACCAACGGGGAGGGGGAACAGAGGGGATGGACCTGCATGAATGGTGAGCGCACACAAGATCCATTTGCACAAGCAGCAGGAAGGCACGCATATGTATGCACTCACATGCTGCTTGTGCAAATGGGGATGCGCATGTGCACTCACCCACCACTTCCGTGGCCCAGCCGGTTCCGAACAGCTCAAGGCCTGGTAGTGGGCCACGGCCCAGGGACTCCTGGTCTAATTGTCCTAATTTTTAAAATTGTTTTTATGTTTTATGAGATTTTCTTGTTGAGGTGGGCAGCTATAGAAATCAAATAAATGAATCAAAACAAGTTGGCTTAAAACTACAAGTTATACCTAAATGGAGCCAATTCTGAAATGTTGCAAAGTTTTCCCATAACTTACTAGTTGTATTATTTTATAAAATATATAAGCAAAGAGTAAAGTAAATTTTGTTTAATGCTTTAGGTTACAACGGGATGTTTACCAAAATATTTCAACAGGACAAGGAAGGAAGGATTGTATAATCATCATTTCACAAGAAAGAGATTTTACAAAAAGCTAGTTTAAGGAAGAAGGGAAAAGAGTTTATATACTTCATTATAATTTACATTTTGCAAAGAGCTGTTCTTATATAATTATAAATCACAAAATTAGATTTAAAAATGTCAAATTATGCTGTGTTAAATATTCCAAATTAAAGGAAGTTTAGTCAAAGAAAATAAAATTTGCTAATCATTCTCAACATTTATTGAGCTTAATTTTTTTTTAAATATTTCCAATATTCTGATTGAATAGGGGATCATCCTCCTGAATCTATGTAGCGATTTAGGATTAGTCTTAAACTTAACTATCCATAAATTGATCTACTGGCAAATAAATGTGCATAGAAACATTGTATAAAAATCTGCTCTAGCTAAATGCTTAGCAGAATGATTTTACAGCATTCCAATTTAATGCCACACTGCATACTTACTGACTTATATATCCTGCATAAGAACAGTAAAACAGTAAAAATGGCAACCATAATAATTTCCCATGAAAAACCAAAGAGATCTTGACCAGGTCTCATATTTTCAGGGAGTGATGAAACAACCTTTAAAGAAGGAAAACAAAGTTAAAGCCTGACAGAACAATTGTTAACACAATTTCCATGTTTTGATCATATTAATTCATAATTATTGCACTTAATAAAATGTTCTCCAGTTAAAATGCATAATAAATATAAAAGGGAAAAGGGGATAGTTACATTACATTAATCAGGGCAATTGCACAAATAAATACCAAGTACTATTTATCAATTGAGTTTTCTTTATTTTCTGAAAGTGACTACAGTGTTATCAGAAACTCTATATTTCAGATTTGTTGAATATATGCTGGCAAATAAATATTAATGACTTAATCATATAGAGAAGTGAAATTTGACATGACCTAATACTTCTTTACTCCAATTAGGAGCTTACAGATAAGTGTGCAGAAAAGTCTATGGCCATAAGCAACAATTCTGAACACCTTTAGCAAGTAAATCAAACTAACATCCAATTAAACATGCAACAGATTATGCTGTTAAGTCCACTTTCACCTTTTGTCACAAATGATGCCCAGAAAATTTTATAGACAAAATGAGAAATATAGCTATGAAAGTTAACATAAATTTGCCTATTTTCAGTGCTCCAATCAGTGGTAAGGGCAAAACTGCTGAATAATGAAAGATGCTAAGGAGAATTCTGCTAGAAGCCTGAAACCAAGGATTTGGCTGATAACTGAAATCAGTATGTAGAATTCAGCCTCCAATCAAAATATATTACATTGAGGGGTCTCATTTCCCATTGGGCTGTCAAATAACATTGTTGTACCACTGTAATAATAACAACTCACAATTGACTTCAGTACAGTAGCTGAAGATGAGCAAAGTTTGTTCTGGCTAGAGCATCTACCCGCTGATCTAGCAGGTATCAGAAAAACTTCCAAAGAAAAACTTCCAAAGTGTGCACCTGCTCTTTCACATGTTCAGTCCATATGGAATGATAGATATAACTAATCTGGAGCCAGAAGACTTCTATACAAACAGAAAATCCATCTTGCTAAGATTCAACTTTAGTCTGAGTGTCTCCTCCAGTTACCCACAGTTTCTAAGCACTTGGTCACACTTCTATCCATTTCCTGGTTGGCCCTGGGTGATGGTAAACTGAGGACACCTTAATCCAAACTGACAGATGATTGCCCCCAGCAGATTTTTCAAAAAAGTTTTCTTTTTTACAAAGAAGGGAAGAGGCCTCAACTCTTCTTCTTCCACCCCAGTTTGAAATGCCTGCTCTGAAGGAGTAGAAGAATCATTGTAAAATATTTTCTCCAACTATTGCGAACAGTCCAGAAGGATACTACAATGAATGGTACTGAACCTCACTAACAAATCCAGTAGAAGCAGAAGAGCCACTATATCTCCATTCAAATCCTGCCACAGGTCATCAACAAAAGTGACAGGTATAGTGTCCTTGCTTTATATACATAATCAGAGTAAAACATGTACAAATCCTGATTTTACAGGTACGGCTAATTAATGTTTTATTAGGTACACAATAATTCCTGCAGTAGACTTGATGCCAAGCAAATTATAATCTCCACCTCATGTGACTTCAACACTACAGTATGCTGAAAGACAAATCCTTAGTCAATTTGGAGACTTGGAAACTGACCAACTCCCAAAAGATTCTGGGTGATTTACAATAAAAAAACAATTAATCTGGAAGAATGCAACAGCTAAACATACCCCAGAGCAGCTAAAACTAGCAAAGGTTTGGTATCCATGCTAGCCCAAACCAGAGAACACTGCCACAGTTTTAACAACCTGCAGAAAGCTATAGGGTGGGAGCCATGGAGCAGGAGGATGCCATTCCAGAGGGAATCTACTGCAACATCTACTGCCTAAATGATAGTTTCCACTAAAGGATGTGAAGCATGACCACCACTCTGCTCAATTGCTGTGGCTGGTTAGAAAATGGTATCTCAAATAACATCTTGAACCTGGACCTCCTTATCTATTCTCAACACTGCTCAAACATCCAAGTTTTATCACCAACATTTGTGCAAAGGTCTGATTTATAATGCCTGTTTCAGTTATAAGTCATGCCCAGCATTGCCTAATCTGATGCCCTCCAGATATATTGGACTTCTGTTCCCTTCATTAATTTTCCAAAGCCACCAGCCTTGGTAAGTTATTGGGCCTTGGTAATATGCATAGCTAAACAAAAGACAGGAACAATTCTACGGACCTGCAAAGAGGGTGAACTTTTCTATTTTTCTAGCAAGAATAACGTGCTTTTAAACCTACAATTCATAACACCAAGCTTTAGTGATGGTAAATTTCATCCGAATTACTGCCTCTTGCAACTATTGAAAAGAACAGGACTTATGGCACTGGCGTTATTTTTCCCTAACTTTGGAGGCTTCTTTAGAATCTGGTCTTTATCAAGAAACCAGGAGCAACAGCAGAATATGGGGAAATTTCCTTATCCTTGCAGAACAACGGCCACCGTCTCCTATGAGGCCGCGCGATGTTGAAAGCTGCAGCGCATAGCCACGTATCTTTGCGTACTCCTGCTCCTGGAAACTAAGCGTCTGACAGAAGTTGCGCCAAACCCCGGGGAATTCGGCAGGATTAGCTTCGGGCAAGGGCCGGGCGATCGACCCTCGTTCCACATTGCTTCACAATCGGCCCCCTCTTGTACCCCACACTCACGCTCCGAGCACTTCTCAAGGCCAACCCATAGTAGTGCTGAACGCAGTCCCTCCAACCCAGCCCGAAAATCCCGGCGACAGCTCCCTCCGGACTTCCCCCAGCAACGGCGACATTAAAAGACGCTGCCATCTTACTGCATCAGCTGCGATTCTACCAAAGAAGCCCCGATAACGCCGCCAGCACCGCCTCTTCCTGTCTCGGACGGCTATCAGGATGTACCACTGGCAGCGCCGGGGAGGGGAAGAGGAAGAAACCATGCCTGCTCAAAGGGCAGGAGACCAGCAGATACAAAGCAATTCCCAACTTGTCAGTAAATAATTACCCCCAAAGTAGTAGTAGGGAAGAGAGGGTGAAGTACCAGCTTGGGCTAGAGGGTGGTATTTATAATCCTTCGGTATATTTACTTCTCCGAAGGACTAACCTCTACTACCTGACGCAGATTGATATTGAAAAATATCGCACTTGTTCAGAAGAGAGAACAAGTTCGCATTCCCTTGCCTCTTGTTTTTTTTAATGGGGATTCTAAGTTATTGATGTGAGCTGAAGCTTTGTCTCTATATGGATGCGTGTTGATTCTATTACCCACACGCCTGATACTATGTAGACAGTGTAGTATTCGGACAATAAATGAACATATGGACTTCAACTAGGCACTCTCACATGCTGAATCTGCTAAGCAGTGTTTCTCAATCTTGATAAATTTAAGAACTGTGTGAACCTCAAAACTCAGAATGTCTCTAGTCAGCATGTTGACTAGGGAATTCTGGGAGTTGAAGTTCAAACTTCTTAAAGTTGCCAAGGTTGAGAAATTCTATCCTAAGGCAGACTTTGAACATTGTTTGACACGTTCTTGCAAGGTAATGATGTATTTTAGTCATTCCGAAGACAAAACAGTTTATTCAGGAAGCTCAGTCTGCCAAAGGAACTGCTGATACAGTTCTATAGAGGAATTATTGCGTCTGTCATCTGCATCTCTGTAACTGTTTGGTTTGGCACTGCAACCAATCAAGACAAACAAAGATTTCAAAGGATAATTAGAAGTGCAGAAAAAACAATTGCTACCAATCTACCTTCCACTGATGACCTATACACTGCATGAGCCAGAAAGAGGTCTGTGAAAAAATCTATAAACCCCTGGCATCCTGGACATAAAACTGTTTCAACTTCTACCCTCAAAAGGATGCTATGTGGCACTGCACGTCAGAACAACTAGACACAAGGACTGTTTTCCCCCCATGCCATCACCCTGCTAAACAACTAATTCCCACAATACTGTCAAACTATCTAGAAAGGCAGTATTACCATCATTATTCTCATCCTCCCTATTACCTATCTCCTTATCTTCTCATGACTATAACTTTGTTGCTTGCATCTTATGATTTATATTGTTTAATTAGCATCCTAGTATGATTTACGTTGATTGCTTATTTAGTATTCATGACTATCACTAAGTGTTTTATCTAAGGTTTTATGATGAATGTATTTATACTATAATAACAATCTATCACTATTATTGTACATACACTGAGAGCTTCTGCACCAGAGAAAAATTCCTTGTGTGTCTATTCTATTCTTATCAAATTTATATGCTGCCATCTTACCTAAATGTGACTCTAGCAACAAGATAACATTAAAACAAATATTAAACTAAAATTGACTTAAAAATTCACAAAGATGGAAAGGAAGAGAATAAAATGCACAGGGGGAGGAAGGTAGACGGGGCACAACTAGCACACAAGATAAATCTGTACAAAGACTTCCTGGCAACAATTGCTACCAGCTTTTTGATTCTTCGTATCAGCAGTTGCCCTAATTAAATCATAGCCTCAGGTCAAGCTTCAAAACTACAAAGAAATTTATTAGGATCAAACATGTCGGCATGATCTGTGTGATGCCGACTCTGAGATACAATCACCTATGACCCCGTCCCCCCCCCCCTCTGGATGTATCATCCAACAAAACATGTTCATGCCCTGGATGTCATCAATCACATTTCCCAGTGAATGACTTTCCCGGGCAGAATACCTGGTTGCCTCAGTCACAATTTTTTGAGATAAGATTGGAATGTGCTTCTAAGTTCGTTTGCCACAAGCTCCTTCAAGGTTTTGCCCCTCTTTCTTATGGCAACTTGGAAAATGACATAGAAATGTTATACAAGTTGACACTTCGATTTTACGATTAGATTAATTCACCAACTCTATCCAGGTTTCTAAAAAGTATCTGACACCTTCTTGTTCAGCTGAGCAAATGATACCAATCCTAACATTTCTTGCCAAAATGCTTTCTTAACTTAACATTTCTTGTAAAACCCAAGTTGTTTCTAGCAACAGCAATAGCAGACTTATATACCATTCTGAGTGCTTTTACAGTCCTCTTTAAGTGGTTTACAGAGTCAGGATATTGCCCCCAATAATCTGGGTCCTCATTTTACTGACCTTGGAAGGATGGAAGGAGGAGTCAACCTTGAGCTGGTGAGAATCGAACTCTGGCAGTCAGCAGAAATAGCCTGCAATCAGCCTGCAATGCTGCATTCTAACCACTGTGCCATTCTACAATGTGCTCTAAATGGGGCTGCTCTTAAACAGTATCCAAAAGCTGTAATTGGTTCTGAATGCAGCAATGTTATACACTGTGGTGCACTTATGTTATACTTTTACAATTAGCTATATTGGGTTCAAATGTGTTTCAAGGTGTCTGTCTGTTCCCCATAAAGCCTGTCATGGCATAGGTCCAGGTTATTTGTGGGACCTCTTTTGTTTCTAAGCATCCTGGAGGCATAGTACTAGCTCGCGAATTAGAGTATCACCTTATGGGATCCAGGAAGCAGCCTTTTATGTCACAGCCCTAACCCTCCTGCTATTCACAAAACCTTGAAGACATGGATGTGTTCCCTGGCATTAAGAATCAGAGTGTTAGTTGGAGTCTGTTATTGTTCCATACGTATCAAATTGGTTTTGTACCCTGACTGTCATTAATGTTTGATGTTATATAATAATATTATGTTAGCTGCCCAGAAGTGGGATGGGCAGCCACATAAATTGAATGAATGAATAAAACCCTGAATAAAATATATGAGATATATGAGTATCTCATATATTTACTTCTGGATATAACACAAGATCTGAAGCAGACTAAGGTATGCTTTTCTATTTGGAGAAATTTGGAAAAAATACAGTTCATTTTAGTTCTTTCAAATTAATGCTATTTGCATTATTGTAAAAGCTACGTTACTGGCTAAACAGTCAACACTAGAAAACATTTATTTTTACCTGTGCCTTTTTTTCCTCTACTGCAAGACTACTTTGCTTTCTTATCATAAGGTTGTTGAGAAGACCTGGGTTGCTGGCACTGTGTTTTTTCTTAAAGAAGGAAAAAAACCCTCAATTATTCATTTAAAAGAGAAAACATCAAAGTTGTATATGTGAATGAGAAATGCAGGGGCGAGTGTGTAGAATGGATGGAATATGTTTGTAAAACAACCTTAAAGGTATACTGGTAGGGAGTATCTGAGCATAGAGAGAGAGAGGGATGGAAGATATTTGCGTGTCTGTGGAGATATTTGTGGCCAGAATGGAGTAATTAATATCTGGAATATTTCCCATCATGACAATATTCCCAATCTCTTGAGCTTTATAGAGCTCTCAATATAGAATTTATTGGAGAATTCTGGAAAGAAGGTCAGGACATCAGAACACAAACGGCACAGCTATAACTTGACCATAGTAGATGCTATTAGTATTATCCATCTTTCTTGAATTACTTTTGATAACACAATCTTATCTTCTCCAAACTAAAAAATAAGTTTGATAGAATCTTTGGTTTCTCCAAGGCACTGGAGCAGAGTAAAATATGTTACTGAGAATGCTAAGAACTCTGGGTCTAGTTGCAGAAAGGTAATGTGACTGGAGGAATTAATTCCTGAGCAATGTTTCTACTAGCCAAACACGTGTATGATAAACAAGATTCCACTTATCAGGAATGTATTACCTGTCTATTGGAATGTGGAGAATCTTTGTTCTTCATACTATCAAAACCAGACACTCTGGGACGCCGGCTCATTTGGAGGGCAACCAAGTCCTTCATGATAGAATTCAAAGCCTCCTGTTCATCTGAAACAATAAAAGGCAGGATTTCCAATGTCTGGCCTATTTTGGGAAAGAAAAGCTTCCTACCCCCTCTTTTGAATATTATGGGATGGGCCATTTGCAGCATCCCATAGTCATGTAACCACGCTTTACAATATTTTGTCAAAAACCTGCACCCATCTCCAGTTTGGCAAAACTGTACTATAGCAAACCATAGTTTCTCTTAATGACCACGGTGTTTGCTTAATGACCACCGTGTTCACCTAACAGGTACAAAAATATTGTAAAATCAGATTGATCCCGTGACCGGCCCATTTTATGACCATTACAACTTATAACCACAATCAATGGACATACTCCATTGCAGTTATAACTCAAGGACTACCTATACTGCTTCCTCTTCAGTACTATAAACATCTGTTCTTTCTTGAAAATATTATCTAGTTCAGGTGTAGAAGCAAAGACCAAAAACAATACTTTCTAATATTAATATTACATCAAAAAAATTAGAATATTACCATCTGTGAAAAAGTTCATAACTTGGAGTATTGAATGAAAAACATCGTATATTCATAGAATATTAGTAATAATTGGCTTAACAACATTTGTCAATTTTCAGTCTTGAAATTAACTTTTTACTGAAGGAGAAGTAAAAAAAGAGAATCAATATATTTTTATACAGCGTAGATTTAATTCACTTATTCATATAAATTATTAAATCATAATATTGCAACCGAAGAAAAACATTTAATTTAAATAGCCTGAAAAATTAATTTAATTAATTTAATTTTATAGATAAATGTATATATAAATATAGAGATGTAAGTTAGATACAGATTTTTTTTCTCTGAGTTAACGTGTAGTTTAGTTTTTGTATTTTATGAGGTTTTTTTAGATTTGCCAAAGTTTTGGTCCTCCCCAGCTCTTTCTTACCTTGATATTATTGGTATTTTCTTTCTTCTTTCAGTAGATAGCTACTTTATATAATAGGTTAGTTTTATTTTTTAAAAGTATATAGTCATTTATACAATGGTAAAATAATCATATTGTTTTTTAGTTTAAATGTAACTTCTCAAAATAATAACAACATATTAAACATATTCCCTGGCAAAGGCTTAGGTGAAGAGCCAGATCTTTATAGGTCTTCTAAACCAGGGGTCACCAATCACCAAGCCATGGCCCAATACTAGGCTGTGGCCCATTCGGAACCAGGCCATGCAAGCAGCAGGCAAGCATGTGGATTCATGCAGTTCCACTTGCACAAGTGGTGGGTGTGCCCGTTATTGCACAAAGCTCTGTTTGTGCAAGTGGAGAGTGCCCATGCCTGTTTGTACAAATGGAGCTGTGTGCAAAATTGCACATGCCTGCCACTCACACAGAACAATCCCCTCTCTCCCCTGCCGGTCTGCCAAGCTGGAAAGGTTGAGGACGGCTGTTTAAAAGAACAGCAGAATGTGGGCCATCCAGATCTTTGGGGGAACCTGGTTTCAAAGGACCGCTGCTACCTACAGAGAAGGTACCAAACACTGCAGGCAAAAAGAAACACCAAATGCTATTTCATTTATGCTTTAATGCTCTTATATAAATTAAGTACATAGACTACTTTTATTACCTACTCACAGCATGTAAATCTAACCAAATAGACCAGAACTGAAGGTAGAAGTTGCCTTCTCATTTAAAAGAAGGGCACCTGCCCTTCTTTTAAATGACAAATTCAGCCATAAATTAAGGGGCAATGCCTGCTCAACCACAGAAATTTAGGAGCACTGAAAGCAAATCATTTTCTGTTTATAAGAATGTCAAATTAATTTATTTTAAGTTATAACGCTTACAATTTGCTCCAGTCCCAAGAGTCTGTATGATGTATCATATCAACAGCTTTGTTCCTTATGCCATCCATCTTGTAAATTTGCAGGATTCTTTTTCTTTCACCATATATATGCATACATTCAAACTAGATCATGTTTCTTTATGTCATATACAGGGCTTTTCTTCGGCGCCGAAAGGTGCCGGAACGCGCCCGTCGCGCGCTAAAAAAACCCGGAAGTGATAGCGCG
>JAOYMU010000263.1:2747316-2761715 GCA_025802295.1 Psammodynastes pulverulentus | reverse complement strand
TTCATGTACACTGAAGAAAGGTATTTAATTTCGTTGTACGAGGTACAATGACAATAAAGTGAACTAACTAACTAACTTAGAGAGGATACAACTAAAATTTTACCAAGCAGAAGAGGTGTCTCCTGGTTACAATATTTTGGACTGTGCATTTCCAGCTGAGTAATCTGTCCAAACCCACGTGACTCCTTTTTGCAATTGTATGAGAAATAGATCCTACTGATTTTGAATTATGAATTTCCTGGGCATCTGCGATCAAGCTACTTTTCCTTAGTCTTCTATGAAAGTAAAGATAAGGATCCGAGTACAGTCCTGGCAAAAAGTGATGACCATTGTTTTGAAAGGTTGTGGAAAAATCTGGTTTCTTGTATCTTGTGTTCTCTTTGATATCAAAGAGAGCTATGTAAAGTATGAAATGTGCAGCAGTCAGCTCTTCAAGGTAGAACTAAACTAAGAAACCATGCCACAGTTCAGGATTTCTTTTACTGAAACTACTTTATCTTCATGAGAATGAAGAAGAGTCTTGTTTGAGACATTTTCATTTATATTTCTGCTTTGGACTTAGGTTTTTTTTTATCCAAACTTTGTTCTCCTATCCCTCTACCTAGTATTATAACATGGATTTTTATATAATATGGCATAAAGGGTATCAAAACCATCACATGCATGGAAAATATCATTATTTTCTTTCTTTCTGTTTTATAAATTTCATATCCACAGGTATTGGGCTAAGACACTTCTTATTTAAAAAAACTTTGTTGGTATGAATTGAGATCTTAACTGTGCAGTGTTCTCAATTCATGTTTATTTATGAAAGTTATATACAGCTCATCTCTCACCTGGCCTCCACGCACTTATTCTGATTTCTAGGAAATAATTTGCAATGTATTTAGTGTGGTGTGTCGTGTAATGTACTGCACTCCAATGAATTAGTTTATTTATTGGGCTTTTATTTGGCCTGTTAAGGGAAATTGTGGGTATGATATTACAGGGCAAACTTTACAGCTTCAGTTAAAGTGTTGCATGGACGTAAACATCCACTTCCTCCTTTTTCAGTGGATGTAACTTTAATTCCATTCATTCTTATTCATTATGAAAATTTTGGGGAGAACAGCCAAGGATAAACATGTGATGAGAGGCATTGGGCGTGAAGGTGGAAATGAAAGTAATCATATCACACCGATCACATGTATCTTTTTTCACTTTAAGCATTCTAGTATATAACCTAAAATTATATAACATAGATAACCTTTAAAATAATGTCTTTAAGAAAAAAACTGATAAAAGCACCCTCAGACCAAACCAACAAAATTAAAATTATTTACTATTTATTTGTTTGTTAGGTTTTTATTCTGCCTCTCATTTAGAAGCTGAAGGCAGCATGCATAGCACTCTGTGTTCTCCCCGTTGATCCCTACAATAACCCTGTGAGTTAGTTTGGAGAGTTAGGCCTATCAGCCCTTTAAGGTAAGCCAGACAGAAAATCAAAACTATAAGTGTCAATACAACAGGTAGTCCTTGCTTAGCAACCACAATTGGGATCGACAGCTCGGTCACCAAGCACTGCAGGCGCTAAGCAAAAATCACGTGACCAGGAGGGGTTGATGACCTCCCTTCCCATTTGGCCATTAAGCCAAACATCATCTGACCATGGCTTCAGCGTTTTATTTCTGCATTCTCTATTCATGTGCTTGTTGCAAGCCAGTTGCAAAGAACCCACATAGTGAACATGGGATGCTGCAATGATGTAAATCAAAAGGCTATTTTTTTTACATTGTTGTAACTTTAAACAGTCACTAAACAAGGCAATCAGTAAGCAGGGGCTACCTGTACTTTTATTGTAAGGTTGGAATAACAGATTCTTGCAAGCCTGAAAGCATTTCCCCCCTCCCTCCTGCCTTTGCTTTCCAGAAAACTAAGAAGGGTAGAGAGTTCTTAAGAAATCCCCCCCCAAAGGCAGATTAGTACATAGTCAGTCAATCTGGATATTTTGGTCTTAAGCTCTAGTCATAGTTCACATAGCCATAAAATGTTCCTTCACAGAATGCTCTAATCCAAAACAATCCCTTTACAAAATCTGAGTGGTCTATTTCAGTTCCATTCCATGATGGAACATTTTATACTTCCTTAGCTCATAGCCTTTTGAACTGAGCCCAGGAAAGAATCAGGAGCATTTAAGGACAGACACAATAACAATCATATTTCTGGGCTTCCTCAGCAAGCGAGTGGCTGTATTTTGAACTGATACACTTAAACAGTCTTCAAAAGCAGATACATTTCAACATAGAACCATAATTAATATTATACATTACTGGATGATTGTCCTCAGGTCAAAAGTTAGGCCTAAACATACTTGGTGCTTTTGCTGGATAATAAATACTGTATACACAATCTTTGAAGGATGTCTGTGGAGATTCTCAGTCATCCAGGTCATGGCTGTCCCAAAAGTGCTTTTTCAAAAGGCAACTGGACTTTCTTTGTTTTGCTTGAAGATGTTTCGCTTCTCATTCAAGAAACTTCTTCAGATCTTGTGCAGAACAGAAAAAGCTTCTTGGACAAGAAGCAAAATGTCTTCAAGCAAAACAAAGAGAATCCAGTTGCCTTTTGAAAAAGCACCTTTGGGCCAACCTCTTTGGCCTAAAGGCCATATTGCTACCTTCTGGAATAACATGAGAAAATCCCAGACAAGTATAAATTCTGGCAAAGCCACCAGAGTTTGTATTACTGGAACACACAAAACTAGCAAAAGGCTTACAACCGTAAATGCTTTTGGTTCCATTAGAGCTATGACTAGATGAAGCTATCCTCAGTGCTGTGATATGGATATCTCATCATTCCCTCCTGCCTGAAGAGAGTTGCCATCTTCATAGCCTCTCTCATTGTCCACGTATGCTACCATGATGTTCATGAATGTATTGTCCTGCTGCTCATTCATAACCTGCTCATGTGTCATAACTTTTTATTTTGAGAAAAGAAGAACATGTGAATTGCTGAGAGTCTACTACAGAATACCCTTTTGTATACATTTTTGTTCTTCCTTGCAAGACTGTGAATGCTTCGGCCACTCCAACCGGTGCAGTTACATCGATCTGCTCAGTACATTCATTTGTGTGAGCTGTAAACACAACACTAGAGGGTACCACTGTCAGTTGTGCAGGCTGGGCTACTACAGAAATGCTTCTGCAAAGCTGGACGATGAAAATGTATGCATAGGTCAGTTATGTTCTAATTCTGGCGTTTTGTTCTCTTGCCTGTTTTTAGCCGTTTGGAATCCATTGGTACTTAAGTAAACTGTTTCCATCTTTTTAATTTTGCCAACTAAGCCAGAATAAGCTTTTTCAGTGAAGATCTGTGATTAAATATGTTTGATTTTAGAACTGAATCCATAGCTGGATTAAGTAAGAAGCATATGTGATTATGAATGGCCACAATTAAATATTGTAGATATTTCTTCATTTTGTTTAAAAAAAAAAAACTTTACTAGTACTGTAGTTCAACGATGGTTTTTTGAACACCAAGGCAAAGTTCAAATTAGTACGTTAAAACATGCTATTTTGGGAATCTCTGGTATTCCTAGGGTTTGATTCTGTGTATTAAAATATTTTTATATGATTCACACATTGCAGCACAGACATATAATGTAATATTATATAATAACATGCATTTAATTATTGCAAATTTTGAGCACCAGGTCAGATAATTTCATAGTGATGTGAAATAAATAGTCTTGTTTCCCAAAAATCATTAGCTATAAATGGAGGACAAAACTTCTTCATTCACTGAGATAAACAGAAGAAGCTATTGAAAACCAAGCAAATGGGTAGAAGTGAAAATGGTTGCAGATTATGTAGTCGTCTTTAAAGATTAGTCTGAACATTAGCCATATTTTGGAGCAGAGCTGTCTGCCTGCTGAATTTAACCCATTTTGTAATCACTTTCCTCTTTTCAATAAATTCTTCCAATGTTTCATCTGCATCCAATTTCCTGCCCCTTTCTTTTTTTTCCATTCCTAGTGCAGCTTCTCTTTAGCTTTATAGCCTTGTTATTATTCATTTCTCCTTAGAAAGAGAAGTTCATAAATTTTTCTATGTGTACGATTTGTGTGGGAGAGGAAAAGGTTGCTGTATTCAGATGGAGGAATCAATTAATTTTATAAATTGGGCTCCTTATTTTACAAGTAATACTCTTAATTAATTATCATTCATATTCATTAGCCGGGGAGTATGACTTTTGGCAGATACACACATCTTATAGAAGAGGATAGATTTTCCAAAACTGGTTTCAGCAGAGGTTGGCAATCATAGGATGAGAAATGTAGAACTTATATTTTTTCTGTTTATTTTCCTGCTACCTTTTATTTTTGATTAGGATCATCTTAAATTTAGGATTGGCTTCCCTTTGAGCAAGTACAGAGAATGCAAAATCTTTCTAGTAATAAGAAACAGCAAAGCATAAAGTCCATCTCCTTAAAAAAACCTAGTTAAAAAGATGGCCAAAAATATTTCTTATAAAACACTCCCCATCACTGTTTTTTTTTTCATTGCTAGACACACAATGCAAAGAGGAACAACATCAAAAGAGAACCATTTCACATATGAGGCATTTCTAAGTATCAAGATCACCTAATTATAGAAACGGAGTCTTCTTCTATATGCAGACCATTTTAGGATAGGTAAAAACCCTTTCTCCTATTCACCACCAGCTTATCAGGACTACCTGATTATTATTTCTACAAGTATATATGATAAACTTCATATCCAATGTACAATTTTCTCCCCAAAATAATTGCCTATATAGAAATCCACCTTGGAATTTATCGCATGTTCAATAACTACCTGGTTTTTACAGAGTAAAGAACGTTTTCTAAGTAATGTGATATAACTATTAGTGTTATTACCACTGTTACTTCTACTACCATCCTTATTATCATCTTCATTCTACCTTCTGATCTTCTTAAACTACCATACCTTACTGGATCAGAAGGTCATCTGAACTGCCATCCTGCCATGAATTTAAATCAGTGATCATTATTAGTTATCTATTCCCACTTCTTGATATGACAGGATTCTATAGACTTACGTGGAATATAGTGCATACTTCTTTGGAGCTTGAAATAAAATGCTATTAATTAAATGCAGTATAATGGAAATCTTATCATAAGGCATTTGCACTTGAGCTACAGACCACCACTTATCTGCAAACTTTGGCTAGGAATCAATTATATATTTTCAAGTTAAACACTGACTCTTTTAAGGATACAGATTATTAAAAAATATAGCATTCTGTTGATTTTAGATAGCTAGGTTTCTTTTTAAAAAGATCTCTTCAAGATGTTCAATATAGCTTTTCAATTGTACATCAGAAAATTGTATGCAATATTCTTTATGGAGATACAGTTCCACCATTTCGTGCTTGGATTATAATTGCACCTATCAGTCCAATGCATTTTATTGCTTCTAACAAGCGTCATTATTGTAGCTATTTTTAAAAAGGTATTTTTTACAATAAAAACACAGTAATCTGCATATTAAACAAATCGATGAAAAGAACCAAGATGTAATACATTTTCAGATACTTACATAAAAATCAAGAAATGATGCTGAATTGTGGGATGTTTTAGCCACAATTTCTGAAATGAGGCTAAATAACATTTTTAAAAGCACCTCGTTAAATTAATTGATTCTATATAAATATTAAGAAATATGACAACCACTTTTCTTGACCTGGTCATTGCAATGCATATTCAAGCATAGTTCAAATTGAAGACTCATCTACTATTACTGGCTAATACAAATGAGGCTTATTGTCTGTCTAATTCTTAGCAGAAAAAATGCCCCTTCATCTAGCAATAGGAGAGAAGAATTAATTATATTCAAGCTCAGTAATGTTGAATGTGAGGAAACTCCACAAATATGATATAAATGGCTTTAAGAAGATACCTTGGAAAAATAAAAATAAGAATTGAAAATAATTTGTATTAAATAGGTATTATTGCAATGGACAGATCAGTGAATGGATTTAAGGTAACATAAGATGCAATTGTTTCCAAACCTGAAGCAATTTGACTTAGATCTAATCCAAACCATTCAACTTCTGTTTATGTATTCTGATTTCTGCCTCCTTTCCCATATAGCTCCTTTGTGCAAAGGCTGCAAATCATACAGTATTCTTGCCTTCTCTATAATACCAAAAATAGAAGCTATTACAGGTAGTCCTTGACTTATGACCACAATTGTGTACAAAAATGCTGCTAAGTAAGACATATGTTAAATGAATTTTGCCCCATTTTATAATCTTTCTTGCCATAGTTGTTAAGTGAATCACTGAAGTCGTTATGTTAGTGGTATGGTTGTTAAGTGAATCTAGTATCCCCACTTACTTTGCTTGTCAGAAGATCACAAAAGGTGATCACACGATCCTGGGACACTACAAATGTCATAAATATGAACCAATAAATATGCCAAGCATTTGAATTTTGATCACGTCACTATGGGGATGCTGCAGCGGTCATGTGAAAATGATCATAAGTCATTGTTTTTCAGCGCCATTGTAACTTTGAATGGTCTGTTTGAATGAGCTGTTGTAAATCAAGGATTACCTGTAATAAACAGAATTAGCAATCATGACATCGATAATTCCTTTTAAGATTTAGCATTTCTGAGTCTATACCAAGGATTTGTAATGTACTATCCTGAAATCCCAAGATTCTTAATACATAATAAATCCTATTGAACTTGATTAAACTCATTCGTAAGTCAAGAGAATGCTGAGTTTGCCTCAAATCATCACATGTCCTTCCTAAAATAAACCCTATCCAAGGCAATAAGCAACATTTTACTTTAATTTAGCAAACAAATAAAAAGTCGGGGGGGGGGAGAGAAATGTTCAAGGAAAAAAGTAACCATTCTCAACAATTCCACTGCTTGCATTTTTTAGAACTAGTTTTCAAAATTACCTCAAAACCTTAATAAAGCTGTGTTTTAATGAATTTTAGGAGCCTTTGGGATACAGCAGCACTTAAATTATAATCTGTTATCCAATATTTGCAACATTGCTTTAATAAATTTCAGTGACAATAGCCATCATGTATTTAGTAATGTGTCATCAAAAAGCATCACAGTACACGTATCTACAGACATCTAAACAAGCAACTTCATTAAAAACTGAAGGACCACTTGGACTTCATGAAAATACAAAATGGACATGGTCATATAAATAGTGAAATATTTTTTAAATATAGTTTTTAATAGTTTTATCATCCTTCACTATGTTAGTTTTATTTGCTCACATTCATTTTGTTCCAATTTCCAAGCAAATGGCATTGGACTGTAACTTTAAATCCAGTTTCCGTGGTCTAGTTCCTATTATCTAAATATTGCTATGAACTTGATGTGCATTGTGTATGTCCATCAAGAACACGAAAGAAGCATCAATGTGTAATAGATTGTGCTTGCACAATTCCTAAAAGCTGACTAAATTGGCTCTTAGAAAAAATGAAAAGAAAATGCTTTTTACTTGAAAAGCAAATATTATGGTTGAAAGAATAATTGTAGTATTATAAACAATATTGCTAAAATAGAGAGCAATCCTAACATTAATGCTTGTTTTAAATTATTGGCTAGTTGTACCCTATCTAGAAAAACCCAAGGGACAATCAGCATTCTTAGCATAATTATCTGGTTCAGCATTATTTCAACTGGAAAAGACCTGAGCAAAACCTTTCTTTTTCATTTAGTTTTGTGCTTGAGAGTTCAGATTATATAAAAATAACTACCCCATAATTGTAGTGGAGAGTGACAGATATCTAAATGAGACTGAACTACATTGTTATTCTGAATTTATAGTGACTCTCAAATCACATATTGTAAGTGTCATTTGTAATTCATAGATTCTGAAAAGTTGCACAACGTGTAATATTTGCTTTTTAGAATGAATTCTCCTTAAACTTTTTCTATTTACAGTGTAGAATTATCACCTTTTAGCTTTCTGCTTTTCTTTTTCCTCTTGTTGATTTGTAATCAAATTCCAGTAAATAAACATAAATAGAACAACATTTTTTAAAAAAAATAATAATAATGTTTTTCACACAGCATGGATTCAAAAGAAATACTTTGGGAACTTACTGTTTAATAACTGTAGGCAAAGTTATTGTTATCCTGAAATATAAATTCTATCCACACAGGAGTATTTGCAATCAAAATCAAATTCTTAAAGAAAAAATATTCCAGAAAAACCAATAAGAAGAGTTAAATGAAACAGGAAACTAATCTAGGGAAGGTACAATAAAAGTATTTATGTTGTTTCAAACTGCATTAAAACAGTACAAGTTGATAAATGTATAGTTATTGACAATAGGGACTGGGAATTTACAGCCATAAATCAAATCTGGTTTCTCAATTATCAAACAGGAAAAGAATATTTAGGTAAACTTTTGTTGCATCCATTGCAATGACCAATATCCTCCTAAAAGGCTACTTTTGAAAGGATCACTTTTCGCATTATTGCTAATAGTATAATGTCCTTTAAAAAAATCTATGGGTGGCCCACATGGAATACAGTGTATAGTTCTAGTCACTAAAGATAACTTTCCATGGAACTGGAAAACTTTAGGAAGAAAGCAGCCAGAATTATCAAGGAAAAGTTACAAATGCCTGGACATTTTAGTTTAGAGAAAAGATGAAAGTGTAATATATAGGTAGACCTCACGATTGGTCACATAGCAACAATTTGAAGTTACAAAGGTCTTGCAAAGGATATATATGATTCTGTTTCAAAGTTATGGCAACTACAGCCAACCCCATGGCCATTCGCTGTTACAACTGACCACAGGATGCTGCAGTGACATTTCTCTCCACTCTCTCCTCAGGCCCCCTGCTTCCCACCCCACCTCCAGCAATGATCATGTACTCTGCCCCTCAATGCCTGTAGGCCACTTGGCATCATCTCAGAAATGAGTGCCATTTTCTGAGCAACCTCATCAGCCTCTAAAATTGGCTTCCCTCTCACCATTTCCCTCCAACTGGTGGCTTGCCTTATTATGGCATCCCTTAACCAGGGCTGATCTAACAGCAGACCTATATTATGCTATTCCAGAGGGGTTATTCAGAGATTTAGAGGTAAAAGGTGAACCAAATATGAGTATATATTTCTTAAGGCTGAAAGTAAAAGTGTTGCAACTAATGCAATATTTAATTAGAGAAGTGCTATTGTTAAAATATGTATAAGGTCAACCATTGTCCACCTCAATGTCCTTATGTTTAACACAATAATAGAAAATCTAGGCTTGAACTAAATTCCTGCTAACTAATCTTCTTAAACATTAATTTCATTAATTAATTAATTAATCCTACTACTACTTATCTAAATTTTCCAAGGTAGGAAATGTTAATATTTTAATAATGACGATGATGATAATGATAATGATAGCAACAACAACCACTACCTTGAATGAAGAATGAGCTTTGCTGGACATGTGCTCCATATGAGTGAACAACATTCAGCAAAGACCACAATCATTTGGATACTACCAGAGATTCAGAGAAAATGAGGAAGTCAAAGAAAGCCTGGCACCAAACATTACAGGAAAACCTGAAAAACATCAATCTTAAGTGGAAAGATGTGGAGACTGTATCAGCAGACATAAATCAATCAATCAATCCTTGGGAAGGACTTGATAGGTGTATAAAAATTCCAAATCCAGTGTAAATATCTGGCTGATTGTAGAACAAACCATAATAATAATACCCAAAATCCAGTGCCAATAATTTCTAAACACTAAAATCTGTGAATAAATTCAATTAGTCCTTGTGACTATAAAGAAAGACTATTCTGAAAATGCTCAAAGTATCTTTTCATTGCCTGTGGAAACTATTCAATACTACAATATGTACAGAGGAAGGAACCTTGCTTTCTCTATTTTAATCATTCAAAATGTACTTTACTTCTATTGATGTTTCTTGAAATGCCAAGCTTACCTGATGTTCATTAAAACAAATCTAAAAAACATAAAGATCAGATTGGAGAGTTAACTATGTTTGAAGAGAGCAGTGACTTCATTCCTTGTTTTATTTCTACGCCATCTTCTTACTCCATCATGAAAATCATTCATTAAATAACTTGCCAGCATTTAGAGACGGGAATTCATATTTAATTTCAAAGTGCAACAGGGAATTTATCATCAGGCTTTTTCTTTCCCTCTCTCTTTCAATCTTAATCCCTTCACTTTTGTAGGAAAGAAGGAAGGGCTATAATTTTCTGGTGCTGTGATTGGTGGCATCCACCATAAATTCATAATGTGGCTCATTTACATATCGATATCCTTTAATTAAAGGTGAATATTGCAAACTGATTAACAGGCAGGCTCTCATGCATGTTTTTTTTCCCCTTTCCATCATCTTTAAATGGTCTTCTATAGCTGAACTATATAATACCAATCATTATATTTCAGCATTGGCCATAACTGACCATTAGCTATACTGGTTGGAGCTGATGAAACCCAGGATCAGCTAAAAGACCTCAAACGCCTCAACCCTGCATTATATTTACAAAGTGAACCTTGTTACCCATTTCAGTGATGCATTACTTATGACCATGTACCCCGGCACTGAGTGTGTGTTTTGTTATCTTGTTTCTGCAGAATGTAATTGTAACCGTTTGGGCTCAGTCCATGATCGCTGTAATGAAAGAGGAATTTGTGAGTGTAAGCAGGGAACAACAGGGCCTAAGTGTGATAAGTGTCTGCGGGGATATAACTGGCACAACCAGGGTTGTCAATGTAAGTAATTGCCCTACTTCTGCCCTCATCCCCCAATCCCTTGCTGCCTGTGCTTCCCCGTGCCAGCATGCTCAGCCCCCAAGGCCAGACTAATTTTTTTTTTAAAAAGAGCGAGCTTTCCAAATATATCCTGCCTGAACCTGAAGTCCAACAAAGGCAATAAATTGGCTATGCAATCCATTTGTTTCAATATGCTGTGTAAGTGCCCCTTTCCTTTCTTCCTGCTAATGCTTGGAGCACTGTTGAACTGAAAATAGTACGTATTGGTGTCTTGCCAGCGCAAGTCAATGGAACTATGATGAGCTATACTTCTTCTGCCCTGGTTCCAAATGCATACCAGAAACATAAACACGATACACTAATATGCATGTGCAATTTCTGTTTTTGCATTTACCTTTTCCTAGATACTGGAAATTTGAGGTCATGAATTAATCTATTTCTCTCAGTTAAGCCCTTACTTTGGGTGTAGTTCTGTTAACTATCTGCTTTTCCTCCCCCGTATGAATCTAACAGTGTTTAAATTGCTCCAGGTAATATAGAGTTATTGGTTCCAGAAGTTCCTGCTGAAACAAGGGGAACCCATGTTGATCCTGCCTTGTTCAACCTCCCAACCATAGTTACTAAGTCTTCATCAGATTCAGGGCAAAGTTTGACTAAAGTTTGAAAGCAATATTTGCAGCAGGTTTTTGTAAAACTGCTCTAGGGCTTACTTAATTATATCGACCTAAAGTTGATCCTGGGAAATGCTAGGAAGGAAAAAGAGAAATTTTAGTGAAAAGAAGAACGGGAAAGATGGAAAGGAATATGTGAGCTATTCCCCAGTCGTAACTATGGTTAAGTGTGTGGGAAGTAATAAGAACGCATTTCACAAATTTTGGATGACCACTCGTGTTGATGCCAATGATTTTACATTACAACACAGTCAGAAAAAAACACACCAGCAGGCTATTTGAGAAATAGAAGCAAAAATGGAGTTTCAGGTAGGTAAAATGCAATTGTATCCAGTTAGAATACATCAGTTCCACAAGTTTACAATAGAAGTTGTCTTGGCCAAATTACAAATAAACACTTTGTTAAGATAACATTAAGGTTGGCTCATCATAGTGAGTTATCAGAAAGAAGTTGTAATTTGATGTGTTTTTTGTATGATGTCATGCATGTTGTATGCTAATTACTTTCATTTCTATTTTACTTGTGTTCTTTCTTCATACTTAATGGCTACTCGTTAGTTCTGTTGTGTGGTTATCACATGAATCTTCCTCATCTTCCAGGATATATTCAACTCCTCTTCATTCTCATCTCTTTGGATGCATCTCACAACAGTGACTGAAGGCAGTTGCGATGCCAAATGTAGGACTGATGAGCAAGTCATCCTCCAAAAGAGGGTGCAGGAAAATTTAATCTGTCTTGAATGCAAAGGTTGCATAATGGTTGGAGTCAGTAAGAAGTTGGTGTCACTTAAGACTAGGAATATATGATTTAAAGCAGGAAGCAACCAAAGGAAAATTTAGTTCTACCATAATTCAATAGGTGATTTTGAATAAAAACTCCGACTCTTTCATTGACACTTTCTAAAATAACAATAATGCACAATTATTCATGAACAATTTTTGAGTTATCTTACAATGATTTGCTTGTGGTGCAGGAATGTAAATCGGTGAATGAATTCTTAGAACAGGTATGATTTCTGAATTTATATGGATGCTTCTAAAACTACAGGTAATCCTTGACTTATGACCATAAGGGACTAGAACTTCTGTTGCTAAGTGAGGTGGTCATTAAATGAATCATACTTTGTTGTGATCATTAAGTAAATCATCGTAATTGTTAAGTGAATCAGAGGTTGTTAAGCAAATCCAGCTTTCCCCATTCATTTTGCTCGTCAGAAACCAGCTGGATAGGTTGTAAATGGTGATTGTATAACCCTGGGACACCACAACCATTGTAAATAGGTGTTGATTGCCAAGCACCTGAATTTTGATCACATGATAGGGTCACTGCAACAGTTGTGAATGCAAGTACCAGTTACTTCTATTATTGCCAGCGTAACTTTGAATAGTTGCTAAACAAATGATCATAAATCAAGGCCTATTCCCCTGTGTACTTCCCATACTATTCTACTCTGAAAGTATCTGTTCTAGCATGCCGGGGGTTGATATGTCTTTTTGCACAGATCGAAATGTATATTTTAATTTGGATGCCCTCAAATGATTACCAATTTATTTAATAATATTTATTGTAAAGCATAAATCCATTTACTGCTGAGTTTGAACTTTTTAACATGAAAAAAAATGCATTTATATTCTCAATTGTTCAGTGCCTAGTATTAAAATTAAGCAGCATTCACTTTGACAAAGTAACTGAGTTACTTCTGTGGAATATCTCTGTAAAATATGCAGAGAAAGACAAGGAAGGACTAAAATTTTGAGATGGTGGATTTATTTGCCTTTCAGGCAAATGTACGTTTGCTTCCTTCCATAAATTGCTAATCTCTTAGGATTAGCAGATACATTTGAGAGACTGTTGTGATTACTCTCATAAAGCGTTTCTCTTATGAAGAAGGAAAATCCTTCATATTCTATCTTATCATTTGTCTTTTTTCTGGCCAAATGGGCACTAAAAAGTGGATTGCAATGGGTTGTAACTACCCATCTTTTTATTGTCTAAGAATGCATTTGAGAACTCATATGGGGCATAGATATTCTTGGAAATCTTGGTGATAAGAGAAGCTTGGATTTTCATGTTACAATATGACAACTTGTCTCATTATTTGGAAGTGATAGTAAACTCTGAAATAAATTACTTTAATATAATACATATTATAAACGGTGGCAGAGAGTGTCACAAGCACCAAAAGAACAGCTGGGTTGATATTTGGGTGTCTGCAGATATATAGAGTACTCCCACTCTTAAAACTTTGAAATATCATAGATTTTTTTACTAAGCAGAGATTTTCCAATTCATAGATTAGTAAGCATGTCAAACAATACAGCATCTGCAAGGTATGGTCCTATTTCCTATTATCATATTATTTAGTCCTGGATTTATCTGGATAATAAACTCTTTTTCATGTTCAGCTTTATCTATTTCTCAGGGAAATTTATTATGGCATTGCAGAAATTACTAGAGCAGCACAGCAATAATATCTCTTTAATGTGCGATAAAGATTCCCTGAAGAAATCTTCCCTCAGGACTGAAAAACAGAGTCTTGATCCTGATCCCAGTGGTGGCCAATGCTAAACCATTATTTATTTAAAACATTAATCTAGCCACTCCTCTTTAACCAGCTCTGCCTCTGGGCAACTCCCAATCCCAATCAATTATCCAGCGTCAGTTAGTACAGTTATTTAAGGGGTAGCAGGAAGTGGGGAGAACATGATAGGGTTGAAATAAAAGGCCTCAGCTCTTATTCTAAAAGCAGGGGGCTCTGAGGAATTCTGGGAGTTGAAGTCCACAGATCTTAAAGTTGTCAAGGTTGGAGACCCCTGTTGTAAAGGATGTGTAGTATCCCAGAAGTCAGATATGGAACGTTTATTTAAATGGGGTATGTTCAATGGTGGGATTCAAATAATTTAACAACCGGTTCTCTGCCCTAATGACCAGCTGAGTAGGCATGGCTGGGTGATCA
>JAOYMU010000263.1:2698828-2709535 GCA_025802295.1 Psammodynastes pulverulentus | reverse complement strand
ATTGCCAAATTGCAGGCAGCTGGCTGTAAGCAGAAGTAGCCTGCAATTACTGCACTCTATCCTATGCGCCACCAAGGAAGTTTTTTTTATACTGGTTCGCCCGAATCAGGCCGAACCAGTAGCATACCACCACTGGACTCTGGGCTTTTTCTTCTTCTTTTCGCTATAGCCTTATTTCTCAACTTTGACAACTTTAAGATGTATGGACTTCGACTCCCAGAATTCCCTGGGCAAATCTGGGTGGGAATTGAACTCCACCCATCTTAAAGTTGCCAAGGTTGAGAAATACCCCTCTATTGTTTTTTCCTCCTCAAGAAAGGATAAAGAGATGCCTTGCTGGGGATTACACAATACATCCTTGAAGTTTTATTGGCAACTGTGCAGAAAAACTGTTCTCCATCTTGTAGGGATATTTTTATAACCTCTCTGTCTGGTTACAGCTCTAAACTCTCCAATTGATTTCCCATCCAGCTACTAACCAGACTCAGCATTGCTTAGCTTCCAAGTTTTTCTTAGTGCTACCTAATCTGACAATGGCCAATTCCAGTTTCAACAATTGGATGTGACCCGAAGGTCTGTATTTAAAAGGAGGAGTGAAAATCTCATTTGGCACCCTGAAACCTTTTGACAGTCTCAAAGTACCTCTCTCGATACTGATCAACTTAGTTCTGTGACAGGTGATTATTGGAAGTCCTGGAACAACCTGTCCATCAAACAAATTGTCCATCAACCTTGCAATTACACAAAGAATTCCCTTTCAGAATTTATATTGAGAGTTGCTTATAGTTGGAAATATGGAATTCTATTCAGGGTGTGTTCATAATTGAAGGTATGTAATCTGGCACTATTGCTTTATAATTCTGTCAGTCTGAGAGTGTCAAAAAAGTAGTTTGAAGGCACATTGAAGGACAATTATTCCAATTCATTAGAAATAAAGAGATTATTGCTGGGTCAGTGATCCAATCTCGGTATAAAAATACCTGGTTCAGTTCAACAGAATTCAACTTCAATACACAGGCTGTCTTAACAGTTTACTGCACAGCTAGTTAAGCTGCAGCAAATGGTGGATTGTCCTGTCAATGAGAAAAGCATATGCCAAATGTGGGACAGGTCTGAGGAGGTGGCAAATTCTGATGAATAGCTAAAATGGTGGGATTAGCTATCTTTCAGAATCTGATTTGAGGGAGCATCTCAGTGAAGCCTTACTTGGAAGCCACTGGCCACTTCCTGGAAATGCTAGTGGAAATTTTGATCCACTGAGGTAGGGTGACAGATACAGTACTTGATCTCATGCAGCAGGAGGCAGGGCAGTGATTGTGGTAATAGTTGAAAAAGAAGTATGTTTCCTGATAGCACAACAAGACCCACGCAAGCACATACAGTGAAAGCTACTGGCTGAAATGGGATCGTGATGTGGAGGTGTCCTTCAAGTCCTTAATTAGCTTAAAACTAATTTTAGGGGACAAATTGGTGCACAGCAAATTTAAGTTCATGGAGGATTCAATATTTTTTTTAATCAAACAGTGATGAATCTTCTGTTTCTATTCTGGAGCTGTGGTGGTGCAGTGGTTAGAATGCTGTATTACAGGGATAACTCCGCTGGCTGCCTGCAGTTCGATTCACACTGGCTCAAGGTTGACTTCCATCCTTCTGAGATCAGTAAAATGAGGAGCCAGATTGTTGGGGGTAATATGCAGACTCTGTAAACCAATTTGAGAGTACTGTAAAGCACTGTGAAGCAGTATAAAAATGCTATTGCTATTGTTATGACCAAACTGCATAAAATTTAACTATGATTATTGGCTTCTCTTTGTCTTACTGTCCTTTCCCAAAAAACACTTCCTTACTATAGAGAAAGATAATTTCTCTTTAAAGTCTTCCTTCCCCAAATGCAAGGCTGCATAGTATTCTTGGCACAAGGTATATTACTGATCTGTGCAGAAAGATCCAACACACCTTCTTTTCTAGTTTCCTAAAACTGTTTTGAGGGGCTTCAAAAGACATTTAAAAAATCCAGCTAGATAAACATGTGAGGTTCAGGTTAACTGGTGCTTAACTAATCAGCTAATGCTAATTACTGAGGAATCCTTTAAAAAAAAGTCTTCCGGGTTCTATTCCATAGAATAGAACAACAAAACAACAAAAACAATATTGCAATTCAAGGCATCTCCTTAATCCTACCACAAGGAGAATTTAAGCATGAGATGTATGAACATCCACCAATCTCAGTTGAGACCTTAGTCTGAACGTGACCTGGACTGGAAACATTTCAAGTGGTCACATATACCATGATTGGGTACATGAAGCAATGTTATTGATTTCACATACATATTGTATGACTAGTGCTCCGAAGGAAGTGAACTTTAGTTCTGCTAGAACTCCACTTAAGGACCACATATGCATTTCTGTGGGATAGTAGCAGAATGTATAAGTGTAAGAGGTAAGGTTTCTAAACCACAAAAGGTACAAGGATTCCTATAAACTGATATTACAGGCCTGAGGAGAGGGGGAGGCAGCCAGTACATTGTTCCAGGACCCATGGAGCTCAAAGGGGGCCCATAAAGGGGAAATCTTTTTTTAAAAATGTACAAAATCAAATTTTTAAAAAGCATTCAGGGCAAAGCTCAATGTTGGTGTATTCGGTGCAGCGGAAATGAAGCAAGCTGACCTCAGCCAAGTAGTACACACAATACTTTTCCCCCAGTTCTGCCATCTTGCTGTGCCTCCCCAGGTAAAAAGAGCAGCAAAGGTTTGACGCCCAAGTTTGCAACAGGGACCAACTCCCGCCCACTAATCGAGGCAGTACTTTGTGGGTATGTCCCAGGAAAGAATAGCCAATAGACTTTGAAATTTGTTACGCTCTTCCACATGCAAAATCTTGTTCCAGCACTTAATAATCCTCTCAGCAGTCTTGCTGATATACAAAAGGTCTACTAATTTTTGGACTTAATAATTTCTTGATTGGAACAATAAAGAGGACTTTATATCTTTGCTTTTTGGCTTTGTCTTTCTCCCTAAACTTCTAGACAAGCTCTTTTGGATGAAATCTCATAAGAGAAACATCTGAGCATTTAAACATTTACACGTACAACATGTCTTTTAATTACCCTTTTTGGAAGGGCCATCTTCTAATTCAAATTGTACATAACCAATGCTTCTTGGCAACTCTTTAAATTAGACCCTTAAATAAGCAAAGAATATGGTTATTTTTAGTTTTATCTGATATGAAATGAATAAGCTGGTTTATAATTAATGTTTTGATTCCATCTTTGCTTTGCCCTTTTATTTAGAGAAGGGAAGAAAATCTAGATGGCAAATTAACAAATGGAAAAATACAAGATTAAGTAATCCTTTTATTAACTTATATAATTCTACTGAATAGACCATTATGCCATGAGGTGCAATTATAGTAATAATCAGATCTGCTGAAGAAAATTAGGGAGATCTCAAAAGTTCTTTTTTTAAGGTCCATTTTATTCTCATAAAATTTCCCTAAGATATATAACTTTTTCTATTCTTTTATTAAAGACCATTTTGGTAGAAGAATGATTTATGAAAATTAAATGTGCAAATTCCATTTGTATAGTCCCTAAGATTCTGGCACATGACAGAGTTTAAACATTAAAAATAGCCATAATTTCCACAAGGATTGATAAAAAGAATTGGGAACAGATTTCACACTTAATTATGCTTGTGTATTAATAGCTGTTCAGTGCATGGTGGCCTAGTGGTGAAAACGTTCGCCTCCCACTCAGAAGCTTTGAGTTCAATCCTAGGTAGCAGCAGGTGTTTCTCTCTCAGGGTGCAAAGAAAAAATATTTGCTGTGAACTCAATGTGGTGTCAGGAAGGGTATCCAGCCAGTAAATGCTCAGCTCCATCCAGTTGCCCTGACTCTACCCTGAGGGACTACAGAGTCATACAAAAAAGGGAGTTAGTACAGTCATACAATACAAGACATGTAATACAATAAATAGCACTACTTTTTAACAAAAATCGTTTAATTTTGAATAGCCATTGTAAGCTAATTTTCACAATTCCAAACAATCTGTCAGGGTCTTTTCACTGTTCCACGATGTGCTTCTCAACCAAAGGAAGTATATACAGAACATTTTACTCTTGGCACATTTTGTACTTCCATAACTTTCATTAAACCAACCACCTTCAACTCATATAAGATATTATCCATCCAATTAACAAGTAGGCGTAACAAGGGGTGTTTATTCATTAGTGATTTCAAGGTTGCAAGTCATCAGCAATTTCCATTAGAGCAATTCTGTTAGCTTGATTACATAGACCTGTTCCAAAATAACTTGCTGGAAGTTACTCTATAGACAAAATTTAAAGCCTGTTTTACAAACACCATCCAACAAAGTGTGAAAGTCAAAGGATCCCAAACCATCCCAGTAGAGAGGTGATTTTCATGAAGGTGATTCGTAGCTATGATTTAGGATGCAAAGTTAATTAATGCAAAGCAAGGGGATACATCTGGAGGACAATAATACCTTAATAGAAATGGAATGCAAAACTTTCAGAAATAAATTGAGCCCTTACAGCAATAATTGTGTCCTTCCTCAAATTTGCCAATTATGCTGTAACGTTTCTCTTCCATTTGACTTACACACACATATATACAGGCATGCATATACACACAGAGAGAGGAAGAAATATGCATGATGATAAAAATCAAGGAAAAATAATGCAGTAATGTTACAATATCCATATTTGTATATTTTGCATAGGATAGAGTAGTTTTGACTTTGGCAGCTAAATTTTTTTTTAAATATGCCAGTTCCCCATTTGTGTGTTTATTTCTTTCCAAAAAGCAGTCCCTGGTACAACCTAAGAAACTTTTCATCTCTCTACTTAGCAATGAGTTTTCGATAGACGTGACACCCAAGATCAGTCAATGTTGTCTTCTCATCACCTCAGCTCATTATCTTTCAACACACTCTGGAACTCTGGAGGTTATGGATCCTGCCAAAATGCTGAATGTCTTAATTAGTTCAGTTTTGTCCAGTTTAAACCACAAACATGTTCTCTTGGAAAGATTTCAGCAGATATGAAATCAGTCGGGCCAATCTCCCTTAGGATTCATCATTCCACAAAGCTTGGGAATAACAGGAGGCCCTGGTAATAGGCCATCATAGACATTTGCTAGGAAACGATAAAATTCTACTTCCATAGATGAAAACAGAACACTAATAAAATATCAGTTACATTTATCTCATGTCTGGTCAAGCAATTGAGATTAGATATACATTAGATAAATATAGATAGATAATAGATGAGAGAGGGAGGGAGAGAAAGATTATGACAATGATATAGATTATATATACATATACAGTATATATACATATAGGGATGCGGTGGCTCAGTGGCTAAGATGCTGAGCTTGTCAATCAGAAAGGTCGACAGTTTGGCGGTTTGAATCTCTAGTGCGTGTAACGGAGTAAGCTCCCATTACTTGTCCCAGCTTCTGCCAACCTAAGAATTTGAAAGCATGTAAAAATGCAAGTAGAAAAATAGGGACCACCTCGGTGGGAAGGTAACAGCGTTCCGTGCTCCTTCGGCGTTTAGTCATGTTGGCCACAGAGATGTCTTCGGACAGCGCTGGCTCTTCAGCTTAGAAACAGAGATGAGCACCACCCCCTAGAGTCAGGAACAACTAGCATGTATGTGCGAGGGGAACCTTTCCCTTTATACGTATACTGTACACACATATACAGAGAGAGATGATAGGGATGGATGGATGGATGGATGGATGGATGGATGGATGGATGGACGGACAGACACAGATAGACAGACAGACAGATAAAAGAAAGAGATATGAAAGATTAATAGATCAGAGAGAGAGAGAGAGCAAGGGAGAGAGAGAGAGGGAGAGAGAGAGAGAGAGAGAGATGATAGATGATAGATTCAGACAGACAGACAGACAGACATCTTGGCTGACATAGGCCTTTCTAACCATATCTCCAGAGCAGATGGAATTTAGCATTTAACCATTTCTGAATGAATGCAGGTAATATAGAAATTAGGGTTTTTATATTACTTTTTAAAGAAATTTAACCCCAAAAATAATTCATCCTTCATTTCCTTTGTGTTACATTTATTAATGCTGGTAGGACTTCTGCTGTTCTACCCATTTGAAGGTTCTTGCAGCTTGAGAATAAATTCCTTCTTCTCTGCCTGGGATTTTGACTTATTCAGGTCCTGATCTTCCCAGAAGCTTGTTGCAGAAGGTCTCTCCATTTTGAATGACCTCATAAATATATATTGAATTTTAACTTATAAAGGTAAAACCATTTTCCAGCCGTTTAGATGGTTTGAGGGCTGGTTAGGAGAAACGGGTCCTAGAAGAACTTTTCTTTCAGGGAGCTAATTAGTCCATAAATCAACATGTCTAAGTAGGGTGCAGTTTACCCTAAAGCCAGGCCACGGTGAATTGCCATGGGTGTAACTGCACTTTAAAGATCTTTTTACCTCTCTTTACTGTGCCATTCTGCTCAGACTGTTCACTTTCTTGTAACAATTTAGTTAAGCACTTGGTGAGAACTGACTAGGTTTGTATTCTGGCTTCTAAAATTTCAGCTCTCTGGAGGCTTTCTGCTGTAGTAGCTCCTTTTTTTTTCTTTAGATCTACCTCATTCCATCTCTAAATTTGTACACAACCCTTGAAATAAACTTTAGACTTTATATCCAAAAGTACTGCTTCCAATGGGAGAATTCAAAACTTTGCACAGAACAGCAAGAAAATGGGTAAGACGCTTTAATAGTTATGTACTACTGCTGGGGCGGATGACCTCAGCCCATTCAAAAACTGCTGAACTGTTCCTATTAAGAGTTCTATCAAAAGTTCTGTCTCTTGCTTCGAAAGAGGTCAACAAAAGAGCTTATTATGAAGGAAAAATTGGATGTCCACAGATACACTAGGTGTGCCTGCTAATAGCTGTTAAAAACACTTCTATCCTGTTCTTCCTTGACATGAGCTGGCAGCTCTAAACTTATTTTATCTACCATTTCTCCCTTTCTCAGCCCAAGCTTCAAATCTGCACCAAACCAGGAGCCTTTTAAGGTACATTGTAATATTCTACAATATTGACAATATCAATGTAGGGAACTTTGAATCATAGCTAGGACCATCCTTGAGAAATAAAACTCAGTTACTACCCATACAACAATCACTTCCAATTCAGAGAGTTTTAACTGATATGCATAAACCTCACTGAATCACAATATTCAAATAATGTCTTTGAAAGAATGGCAAAATTACCACCAATTCTGTTGAATTCACCTGGGGACATCACTACCCACACTGATACTGAATAGCATCAATTCGATAGGAACAATACAAGAATAATCAGCCATGCTACTACCTGCCACGCTTGTGAATTGATCAAAGCCTGGCACTCCACAAGCAATTCCATCAACAGAAGCATTGACCTACAACCAGCCTACAAAACCCTCATAATTCAAATCAACTGCACAGCCAACCAGCGACAGCATTAATCCTCAACCAATCCATGCAACCCCCCCCCCCAACCAGCACTTCACCTCCCAATGATCCTCACTTGATGTGACCTCCCCATCACAAGACCCATCATAAGCCCTCACCTGACATGACCCACACTTGACCCATCACAAGACCCTCACTTGATGTGACCTACACTTGATCCATCATAAGAACCTCCCTGATGTGGCTTCCCCACATCACATCAAGACCTACTGACCACACAAAGCCCTTATAAGCAGAAGAACAATGACACTGACATCCCCTAAATTCCACTGAAGATGTTACTTACCCTGGTAATGAAACTTTTGGAAACTAGCCCACAAGCTCGGAGAACAAACCTCCACCCCCAACACACTTAAGTCCAATGAGCTTGAACATCTTCACAATGGAGTCTTCAGAACAAGCAGTCAGGAAGAGAATGGCCTGGTTATTTAGGAAGAACAGATAGTTCCTACTTCTGTCCTTCAAGCCTTCCATTTTCCAGAGTTCCTCCATCTTAGTCCAACATAATGATTTCACCTCAGTTGTAGGTTCCATAGCACCTTTCCCTCCTCGTTAAAAAAAATTACACAACACATTAATGTTCATCCTTCCCCTACACAGTTAATACTCCCTTGATGCCATTTAGAATGAGATGCCAACAAGGTCTCTGGGATTAAACTTCAACCTGCCTACTTGGTGGAGGATTTGATATGAGAGATGCCTATGTCTTGTGTCTAGGAATTCACTAGAGAATAATCAAGAACATTAGTAATTAATATTCCCTCGCCCTTCCATTCCTGTATCACAGGAAGGAAAGGCAAAGAGGAGAAGGGGAGATGTGCCAGATTGAAATTCAAAACTATCCTGTTTTAAGACATTGTCGCACTGGATGTGAGGCAGTCCCAGCCACTTCTGCTCATCTTTTCATCCGCGCTCATCTACCTTCTTCCTGAAGCAAACGGGACCCCAGAAATGCTGCTCGGTAGACAGGAGAGGTGGGCTGATCAAAGGAGCCAGAGGGAGAAAAAAGTACCAGAGAGTAGAAATCACAGCTGCCTCATCTCCAAATTCCACTGCAAGATTTAAAAATAGATTGTGACCTTGAAGGAAGGTGCCCACAGAACATTTTGCAGACAACATTTTGACAGCACTATGCAACACATTTGAAGAAAGTGTTAACATGTTTAAAGAGAGACACCTCCCAGTTGATTGTTCAGTGGCACATTTCTTTTAGCAGGCTCATCTGAAATTGTTGTTTTAAGCATACATTGTGGAAAGCATCACACAAGCAAATCTCAGGTTGTCATGCAGAGACGGAACTGTTTTCTTTATCAGCTCTGTAGGTCATAAGTCTACACACAATGTTTTCCCCACTCTCTTGTTCCACTGTTTCTTCTTTCCCGCTCAATGTGGAGATGGGGCGGGCTATAAATCTAACAAATAAATAAAATAAAATGTAAGACATAGCTGGAGTCTGGTTTTGTTAACAGGTGGAATGCAGGGGGCACAGACAATATAACTCAGTAGCAGAACGTGGCTTACATGGGCAAAATCCCATGCGTGTCCAGAAAACAAGTTTGACAACATTTTGGATTCCTTTCCAAAAATGTATATCAGAGTGTATAGTGTGTGTATGATGGTGGGGGAGAGATGAGGGATTAAATACAATGCTTGTCTGCAACTTTTTAGGACATTTACACCTGTGTGAGCCAGGAGAAAGGCACAGCTGCTTCAAAAGGTTAGAAGCTATACTGATGGACCCAAATCAGAGGTGGTATTCAGCAAGTTCTGACCAGTCCTGGAGAACCAGTAGCAGAAATTTTGAGTAGTTTGGAGAACCGGCAAATACCACCTCTGACTGGCCCTACCCCTTCTATTCTCTGCCTCCCAAGTCCCAGCTGATCGACTGGGTGTCCTTTGTTGCCCTGCACAGGAGAACGGAGCTGGAAACAGGTTAGTGGGGTGGGAAGGGAATGGGATTTTACAGTATCTTTGCCCTGGAGTGGAGTGGAAATGGAGATTTTACAGTATCCTTCCCCTGCCACCCCCACCAAGCCACACCCACAGAACCGGTAGTAAAAATTTTGAATCCCACCACTGGCCCAAATGTTCTGAGCCACATTTGTTTGAATGGGATCCAAAGTCCTACCAAGTAGAAATAGGAACATCCTAGATTCTGAAACAATGCCATTGTTCTGTGTAGTTTAAGGATGGAGAGCCAAGGCCAGCCAGAGGTTGCTCCCAGCATACTTCAACATCAGTTCAGCTGCCTGGGATTGTTCAAGATTGTCAGCAGTAGCTGGAGAACCATTATTTCTTTCCTGCAAAAATAGTAATTTATGGAGAAAGCTGTAATCCAGCTATATGTAATTTATGGATCAGGAAGCAGAAGTTACCCAAACATATTAGTGCCCCACAGAGTAAATGGACAGTGAACAGGAACAAAAGTAATTTATGAACAAAATAACTGTCAATCAACTGCCTCCAACAAGTTTATTTTTCCCAATGGCCATTCCTGCCTAACAATTAGGTTAGCTTGAATACTTGTTTACTGCCTCTTATTGCCCAACTTTTAAAGGGGGAACACTATAGCAATCGCAGCCCACCTCTGAATTGGTTTGAAGCCACAAGGTAGGGAAATAGCGATTTAATGCAAGGCAGAAATAACTCCAGCAGTGTGTCCTCTTTCCCAATCTGTTTTTTCCCCCTTTTTCTCTCTTTCTTTTGTTTTTTTGCAGGGCATTTGTTCTATTCATTGTGCATTATACAATTGCAATGTGAAAAGTATTTTCTTTCAAGCATTCCCATCGCTACTGAGCTACCACTGACAAATGTCTTAATTTGGAAAGCAAGGCTGTTTCAATCCAGGGAGACAGACAGGCTTTCCAAATGAAGTTGTTGCTTTCACCAACCCATTTCACACACAACTGCAGTTGTTGCTTCTCTTCCCCATCCTTTCATGTAACCCATGTGTGAACATGGCATACTTTCTCTGCAACCTTTTCCCCCAGTCCTACTGTGGGATTCGTTGTCTGGTTTGAAATGATTGCAAGCCAAAACATATAAAAGAAAACAAGGGTAATCTTTATTTTAGTACTTTGCAAAGAGGGTGTATCATGTACTGGCAGGTCCAGTGGACACACCTTAAGCCATCCATATACTTTCTTTATATTCCCTATCACTGTCGCAGGTTTCCTCATTGGCTGAGTACTCA
>JAOYMU010000263.1:2612369-2624871 GCA_025802295.1 Psammodynastes pulverulentus | reverse complement strand
CAGCTTGCTATGGGACAAGAGTTACACTAATATCAAAGAAATGGTGGAATAGAATCTTTAAAGAAAGGATGCCAAAGGAAGGACAGAATGAAATGTGAATGACAAAAATTTAAATAATGTATTATTTATTTTAAATAATTAAATTCAATTGTTAAATTGTCCCACATTAAGTTGTCCCGCAGCAACTTGTCCGTGGCAAGTTGTCCTACGGTGAGTTGACCATGGTGAGTTGGCTGCAGTGAGTTGAGTGTGGCGAGTTGAGCGTAGAGAGTTGGCCTCAGCAAGTTGTCCCATTCTGCCTCCATGGTGCTACCTGAAGCAGTATAACTTCATCCTACCATGCAATAGGGCAAGTTTTACCATACAAAGCCACACAGAAATATCAATTGTTTCTAAAATAGATATGTATGTTATTATAGTTAATGTTTGAATGTGTGTAAAACTTTTGAACAGCAATTACAAAGTTCACTTCCTATCAAGAACATGTTTTCACCATAAAAGAGGACTTAGCATATTAAAAGGTCACTGCAATAATGAGTATGCAGTAATGATGTACTGTAGTTGGAAGAAACATATGAAAAATGTTTGGTTTTATGGGGAAGAACAGACACAACGAGGAAGTGGCAATATCTTGCCAAGGGTAATATTTAGAGAAGAAAAAACAATATTAAAAAACAGGATATCTATATATTTGATAGTTTTTATGGAAAAGATAAATGAAAAATAGAGGAAATATCAATTATTCTATGTAGGTAATTTTCTTGCATGGCTGTGATCCTTTCAAAATGTATTTGATTTCCTAAAACACACACATCTTCCTCTTAAAAGCAGAAAATCAAAAGCTATCATTTTCATTTAGAAAAACATTCTATTTAACTATATAAAAGAACAGAACACTTTTGAAAAATGCAGTTATAATAAAGGCAATTTATCTTTCATTTTTAAGAAATCTATAAGACTGCCAAAATTGGGGACCCTTATTATTTGCATAGTACTTAAGGTAAGTTACTGAGAAGACACAGTATTAGAAAAATATTTCATAATCTCCATATTAAGATTGGATGGAAGAAAAAATATATTCCAAAACACCTTTTAAAACCTCCTTTCATTCAGCTCAGAGCTGCACACTTCCCAGATAACTTCAAATATTGAACAAAACTAATTTCTACTACTGGGTAGTCATATGAACTGCATTTAAGTTTTAGTATTTAATTTTATTTCTAAAAATACATGTAAATCAAATTCAATTAAAACTAAAGGGTTGGCATTTTTCCCCCCTAGTGACCCAAGTAGGACTGGGCATAAAAAATTCATTCAGAACTTCATGGCCCAGATGTCATTCCATTCAGTTGTCTTAGAACAGAGTTTTAAAAAAGAAATACCCTGCATATTTTAATTTCCTTCATTTTTTAGGTCAGTTTTAAAATTGGTCCACAAACTTTCCAGTTAAAAATAAAGACAGTCAAAGTTTAGACCCACTTAAAAAAAATAACAAGACTTAACCTAAAACTGTGTTCTACCCTGGAGCTTGACATAGATGTATTTGGGGTGCTGGGACACTCCAACAAAAAGGAAAATGAACAGCCTTAATTTCCTTGCCAAATGCTTGAAATGTCATAAAAGAAAGTAAGTTCAAACATATACTACAAATATATTGTAGTCAATTTCTCCCTGCCAACCATGACTTTTAAATTTGACATATATTTTCCTAAGAAATATTCCAGTCTTATATTCATGCCCTTAACCTTAGACTGAGATGGTTTCTAAGCAATTATTACTTCTAATAGGAATCGGTAATTTACAATTTAGGCCCATTAATATCATCATTTCCTGAAATTCACTTTGCAATTGTAATACCATATGCTCTAGTGCCAACTATACACAGGCTGTCCTACCCTTCATAATTGGTGAATGATTAATTTGCTACTCGCACAAAGCTTTCCAATTTCTGATCATTCCCATTCCGGAATACGCTACCTGTACAACAATTTTATCATTAGTGCAATTTCAGCTGTGCTGAACTTGTCCATCAGTGGTTTCCTCTGATGAATAACATGGCTTCACAGAGAATATTATGCAAAGCAAACACAAATTATTTCCCCCAAAGAGAGGGGAAAATATTGTTCTATGAACAAGTTTAATTTGCTCTCAGATTAATAGTCAATTCTTAATAGTTGCCACTTCACTGCAGAGTTTAAGGCAAACACTGTTTGATAGAGATCCATATTTTGAAACCAAGACTTAACATTCCAATATCAAAGTTTTTTCCACAAGTGAATGAAGTACACTTCAAAAATTATACATGTTACTCTTAATAAAAGCAAGATTAAAAAAAAGAATGAATGGTTAAGTAATCTAGTCCCGCTTGTCTTTTCATTGTTCCCCATTAATTCAGATACTTATATTTTAGAGCTATATTTAGAAGGAAACTACACAAATAATGCACTGTACTCCCCACACACTGTAACAATAACCCTCTTAGGTTCTTTTCATAAACCCCCCAAATGATCCATTGTCCTGAAATTAACTTCTCATAGAACAAATGTCACTTACCATGATTATTCAGTCAAAATGTTTACATTTGCTAAGCAATTCTTAGACAGCTTTATAAAATCAGCTTTTTGCTGCTCAATTTATTGCACCCCAATTGAGAATGGCAGAGGATTGTACTCATTCGTTACATTCTATATAAATATATCTTGGAAATTTAGACCACGTAACTCTCCTGCTACATCATGAACTAGCCCTTACTTGTGAATTTACTTTGTTTTTTCTTGCTATGTGTTTTCTGTTAATCTCCAGTACGCTGAAAAAGTTTGAAGAAAATTATGCAAATCCTGCAATACTTGTTAAAGCATGGTTCAAAATGGATGAAGAACATGCAGGATTTCAACCGCAGAGTTATGCATTTAATTGCTACACTCCTTGAAATCAATAGGATTTTACAATGCTTCATTTTCAGCAGTTCGATCCTTTGTTTCTCTTTTTAATCTAGGATTATGCAAGGACAAAGTTCCTTCAGAAATCATACAGACTTAAAAAAAAAAACTCTTACCTTCTGTCAGGGCTAAAAGACAGATATGAAAATGTTGACATTTTGATCATATCCACAACAAATACTACATCAAATCTAAAAAAAAGAAAAGAAAAAGGCACACTCACCTCATGTTTCAGGGTTCCATGTTCTGAAACAAATGTAAAAATTGGCATGGTCAGTGACAGAACGCTCGCACTGTACAACACTAATCCCTAGCTCAGGGATACAGTGAGAGTACACAGAACGACTTTGTTTTGCTAGCTGATAACCTGTTTTATGCTCCAACAACCCTGAGGCTCAGCTAGTTATTTTGCAACTGTGTTTACTTTTATTGGCTCAAGTCAGGCAGCCCTGAACAGCTATAAAAAGTGTTGGGTTTATGCTTAACTCCATGACACATAGCTTTCTGAACCAATAGATTGCCTAAAATCTCTGAAACACTCTGAAGTCTGCAGAAACTTATAGAGGTGAACGTTTACCTGTTTTAAAAGTATGCAGTGATTTGAATCCAGATTTTAGCATAGAACAATTGCAGTTTCTTCTCCCCAAAAAACTATATCCAGAATATATGATTATATGTCTAGTATAGTTATTACATTATATTACGTTGATTTCTCATTCTGATGTAAGACTTGTATGGAGTTTTTTCATTACACAATGTGCATATATTTTGTGCACATTTCTCCGATAAGACAAAAAATACCAAATCCTCGTCTGTTTTAAGCCAAATATTGAAAGAGCTTTGGACTGATCCACACATATGACAATCACTTAGACAGTAGATTTAATAAGTGATTGGCATATGTGAATGAGACATTACAAAACTTGTCCTATAAACAGAATGTTCATATTTCTTGTTTTAACTTCAAAAATAGTAATCTAGATCCAAAACCAGCTGGATGAGTTTTGAACATTGAAGAACACTCATTTGCATTTATCAAATTATAGTTCTCCTCTAAAGGAATTCTGATTTGATATGGGGGAAGAAAGGAGTTTTAAGTTATTGCCGAGATCCTCCAGTCATAATTCTGATCCAGAAAGGCTTTTTTATATCCGGTCCACTATTTGTTTTAATCTGAGCCAGTTCACTACATTCATTTTGAATCATCAAATTTTGAATCAATGAATGATAAGAAATCATGCGATAGATATGTATCAGGGGTAGACTTCAAAAATTTTAGCAAGGGGTTCTCTGCCGGTTGCTGGGTGGGCATGGCCATGGTGGGCGTGGCCTAGTGGCCTCCTGCACTATGGCAGGGAGGCCTTTTTGCCCTCCCCGGGCTCCGGAGGCTTTCCTCAAGCCTCTGCGAGGGCAAAAATGGCCTCCCCAGGCTCCGGAGGCTCTCTGGAGGCCAGAAACGTGTCCGTTTCCAGCGTTCCCAAACTTCTGGTAGGCTCATCTTTCACCCTACCCTAGCCTCTGCACGTGCCCTGCACTTACCTGCATCCAAAACAGGCCTGGTAGGAACTCCTGGGAGGGGATGGGTAGGCAGTTCTCCGAACTTCACGGAATCTTAGATAAGAGGTTCTCCCAAACCCCTGCAAACCCCCCGCAGCCCACCCCTGATATGTATGTATGAACTAGTCACTGCTGATAGCTATGTGGATAGATAGATAATCAAAAGGAAGCTACTGGAATTAAAATATTGCAGTTTTAAAAAAAGAAAAGAAAACAGAATGGGCAGCGTTCTGCATGATATATTCTGAAATGCAATATTAAAAATGTAGAGGAACCACAAAGCAAAATACAAAATTCACATTTGTGAATATTTCTTACAAAATCAAATGAAAACAGTCTTAATTAATATTACCAAATAAAAATAATCAAGCTCTTAATAGATCAAATGGTGTCTAGCTCGCTCCTTTTTTAGAAAACACTAGCCCTATGGTAAAACTGGTTTACTGAAGGTATATACCATAAGAATAAGTGAAAAACCAAGAGAGAGCTGACTTATATATGCATCATAAAATGGCTTATGAGCAACAAACTTCAAATTAGAACATTTTAATATGTACTCAAAGTAACGCACAATTCAAAACATGAGTGGACTTGCCCTCTATTTTATTTGAATAGCTTCTCATGAAATGAAATATGATTCTCCTAATTTGACAAGAGAGATGTTGTAATGCACATGCTAGGATTGTTTAATTTTAGGCAGTTATCCAGGAATTTCTCCTCTCCATTGCACAACTGAAAAAACGACCCCAAAATATGCAAAATAGTTTTAAGAACCTACAAATCTTGTTGGTGCATCCCACCACTGATGTGTAAAAAATTGTTCTTATGTTTACAGGAAGATCGTACTGAGAGAATTTCATGTGACAAAATTCACTACAGTATCTTCTTATGAACACACAAGTCAATGAAACAAAACATATGAATCTGTAGCATTAATATAGACACACAGCCTAAAATGCAGCAAAGTTCTTTGCTGTACATATATTACAGAAACAATTATACTCAGATTGGCTATGGACCACTCCACAAACAGTTGAAATGTTTGAAGTCAAGAATTAGAAAGGCAGTAAGACCTCTAGGAAGGACTTATGGCAGACTACAGTCCCTGAAGCAGATGGGATGGCATTAAAAGGCAGAGATCAGCAGTCAGATAGTGAATTCTAATCAGCACAATCTCTCCAGAAAAAGGTGAGGTTGTGGGATCACCCATTTGCACTCCAGATAGCTGTTCCTCATGAGCAGACTGTAGGAACTGTCAGCACAAGCTGATGAGTTGAGTGTCTAAGAGTCAAAAGATTTCAATCAAGCTCACAGCCATAATGCAACCTATATTAACACAAGGTTCACACAAACCTCCGTTTCTTAAAAACTTTTGGATGTAATTGATTTATAGTTTAAGAGGAATATTCTGATTAGAAATATATGAGAATCAAAACTGGGGAGTCAACAGTCTTGCATAGGTTTTTTTAATTTTTAAGCGGGCTTTTCCAATGCTGCTGAGAATCAAACTGATTTTCAATAAATTGTTGCTAACATGGTATATTCATTTTCAATAAATGGTTGCTAATATGGTATATTCATTTTCAGATCCATATACTTCATTGTATCTTACAAAGACCTTGACAAAATGGAGCACACATATTAAGTATGAGGGAAAAATTAGAACAAGTGGATGAATTTATGTACTTTGTTTTACTACAAATAGAGAAACAGTGGGAGGAAGGTGAATTCATACAAATGCTGATAATGGGAAGTTAGTACAATAGTCCTTGACTTAAACAAGTCATTTAGCAACCATTCGAAGGTACAATGGACTACCTTGGAACTATTAATGACCCAGATTCAAATTTCTGACAATCCAGGGGAGGGCATGGCCACATGATTGAATTTAACAAATGCAGCATTCACAGAACAGGACACAAAATTGAGTTGGTCACCTGACTGACTTGTTTTATGACTATTACAAATTACACCTGTGATGGACAGGCTCCTTTACGATCACAAGTTGAGGACTATCTGTATCGCTTGTGACAAATGAATGTTTGTCCAAGAAGTCAAAGTAATTTTTAATGCTTTTGCTTCTTTTCATTATAAAAAATTGAGAATTGGGGCATATCAGGAGAAATATAAAAAATAAACTGAATGCTGTGGAAATAGGAAACTAAAGTGCATGTGATAAAACAAAACAACATAGGATCAAGAAGAAAGGATGCAAAACGAATGAGGCTGTCATTATGTTGAGGGTGAGACACTGAGTGAGTATCTTGGTTTGGTCTCACAGAGTTAAAGAGTGAGGATAGATATATGGAGACTGAGAAATTTGTGATCAAATGCAGTTCTTGGGATACTGAAAAACAGACTCTTTAAGAACAAAAAAACACTGAATGGTCATAGGGACACAGGTGAAAGCAAAGATGGTTTTCAAGAATAGAAAGATGTGGAACAGTGTTTCCCAACCTTGACAACTTTTAAGATCTGTGGACTTCAACTCCCAGAATTCCCCAGCTAATTCTGGGAGTTTAAGTCCACACATGTTAAAGTTGCTAAGAAGCATGCATGTGAAAGGATAGAGCAAATAGAGTTTGTGTACATTATATTTCATTCAATTGCCTTTTCCTTTATTTTCTTTCCTCACACCTTGAATTTCTCTTGCTTACCACCTCCTTATGTCATATTTGCACTTCACATATTGTTGTTTACTCTACAAAGAAACAGTATGCTGGATATGTTCCTTTTTTATTTTTATTTTTTTTCTTTGTTTGGTATCCATAGCATTTTTCAAATTGTATTTTTATGTCTTGTTCCACATGAAAAAGCTGCTGACTTCTGCTTTAAAAATATACCTAAATATGTAAAACCTAAACACAAAAAAACACCTAAATATGTAAAATCTAAATGCAATATATGTGCACACTCATAAGAAATTATGAGAAGTCACATCTGTCTACTGGAAAAATTCAAATTTACCTTTGCATAATATCCTAAAAATCAAAAGAGCTAAGTGTTTTTTGTTAAGTATTTTTTTTGAAAACAAGGCAAAGGGATTGCTATAACATTTTCTACTGGGACCGCTAGTTCCTATTTTTTTAGCATAATTACTATTCCATTTCCAATTAAATTAACTGCATTTACTATTGATCTAATATAGTAAGGACTTTACAAGATTAAATTTTAACAAGGTAGAATTTAGGCAATCAGGTCTAAGCTATGTTCAGTGAAGGTGTCCAGGTGTTGCCATTCACTTTAATTCCATTAACTTAAAAAAATATTCAGTCACACCCTATACAGTCTTCAGATCTGCTGACTTCTGTGCTTATATAAATGTTTTCCTGGAAGGAAACCAAAATCTATCTTGCTAAAACAGAACACAGGTGTGATTAACCAGTGATAATTAAGATTTTTTTTAACTTCCCCTTTGCAAGCAGTTATGTCATTTATATTTATAAAATAATAATCACTGTTAGAAGGTCAAGTTACTTTTTTCAGGAGAGGGACTAATAAGCAGACAATCAAAGCAGAAATCTATTAGTCCTTTATATAGTAGTAGACTTTTTCTAGATTATTAATAGACTTTTTCACCATCTAAAGGTTTGGCAGTGAAATCACAGCAAGTATGCAACTTCCTTCCATATCAATTATTAGAATAACAGGATTGGAAGGGACCTTGGAGGTCTTCTAGTTCAACCCCTGCAAAAACAGGAGAATATAGAATTCTGGACAAATGGCTGTCCAATCTCTTAAAAATCTCCAGTGATGGAGCACACACAACTGATGATGAAGGGAGGACAGCTGACTCTAGCATTGTCCAGATGTGTGGACTTCAACTCCTAGAATTCTCAGCAATGGCCATGCTGGCTGGCAAACTCTGCATCCTGCACTCAACTCATCTATAGGTCATTACTCAGTTTGGAGAAAGGTAGTGTGGAGAATAAGGGGGGGGATCAGTCTCATGTTTTGACAGCTGTAGTAAGCAGTGGTGGGTTCCTACTAGAGTTACCACTGGTTCACTGAGTGCGCGTGCGCATGCTCCCCCTTCTACGCATGCCCCCTTCTGTGCACGCACCTACCATGTACACCTACTGCACATGCATGCGCCATTCAGCTGAGAGGACTCTTTGATCCTCTCAGCTGATTGTCGGAGTTTTTTTAGCTACCAGTTCACTCAAACCAGTAGCCATTTTTTTGCTACCGGTTCACTAGAACCGGTGCGAACCAGTAGAATACCACCTCTGGTAGCAAGTCACTATCTCTGAATTATATTTTGAGCATTAAAAATATAACTTTTAAAATATTTTAAATTATTTTAAAATAATGAAATGTAAATATCTGCCTGCTTGCTAAATTCTCTGCAAGACAGCAATACAAGTCTGGAAAATAAATCAGTAGTATTAGCTAGCAATTACCAAACAGGATCATCAGCTATGGAGGAATGGCATAGATCCCTTTTCTCAAATAGTTATGCAGAAAGCAGACAGGTATCAAACCTGACATTTTGGGAAAGATTTTGCGCACTCCTATTACTTATCTTTTCTTATCTTACACAACATTAAAATGTACAGTCCTGTGATTTGCCTCACCAATTGGTCACAAAAGTTTGCAGATTTTCTCTCAAGTCCTATCATGGGTGAAATAATTAAACGATTTCTATTCAAGTGCCAGAGGCAAAGATCACATGCAGACAACTTCATGGATTAATGAATAAATTATCATATTACAACATCAAAGATGTTCTTCTCCAATTTATTTAAAACTTCTGACCTGATTTGTCTAAATTTAGAAAACTGCCCTATTTAAATGATCAAATTAGGAACAGAAGACAGGTTGATCTATTATTCTGTATACCTGCTGGATGGGCTTTGTGAAAAATCTAAATTGTCATGTTTGGCTTTGGTAATCTGCTAAAAAATAAGTTTACTCAAAATTCCAAATGGCTTCCACATAAGGTTGTGAACAGTGGAGTATCTAAACTAGCATTTATGTTCCTTTAATAGTCAAACAGATGATTCTGAGAAGATTAAATAAAGGCATAAAGGATATACCGTACTTTTAGGAGTATCAGACGCACTTTTTCTACCCCCAAAAGTGGGTGAAAATTTGGGTGCATCTTATACACTGAATGTTAGAGAAGCTCTGCCCATCAGTAATTTACCTCTTTGCAGCAAGCAGCAAAAAGCCTGTTGCAGCTTCAGTACATCCTAATTAGCATAAGCAGCTGATGGTCGTTTGGATCGGACTCTGAACATCAGCTGTTTCCGACTGCAGCCTGAACCGGGCGAGCCACGTGCTAATTAGGCTGGCTGGGAAAGTGAAACTGAAAGAAACAGTCTGTTTCTGCTTGGTACACAGAGGCAAATTGCTGGGAGGCAGAAGCTGAGGTAAGATTTTTTTTCTTGTTTTCCTCCCCCAAAAGTTAGATGAGTCTTATACTCTGGTGCGTCTTATAATCCGAAAAATTCGATAATTGCTTTCTGCCTCTTCCACTGTCGTGCCTAGAATCTACTATCAAGTGTTTTGGAAGTGGATGACAATTTATTTATTTGTATCCTGCTTTTATTATTTTTACAAATAACTCTAGAAGGTGAACATACCCAACACACTTTCCTCTTCCAACTTCCAACTTCCCCACAATAAATCTGAAGTGGGTTGAGCTGAGAGTCTATGATTAGCTGTGAAAGTCATCTAGCTGACTTTCTTGGATGAGAAATGAAATGTCTTCGAAGAAGAACCAGAGAGTTCACTTGCCTATGAAAAATTATGGTCTCCTCCTTTCTACCCTGGTGCCTTAACCACTAAATCAGGGATGTCAAACTTAAGGCCCAGGGGCTGGATCTGGCCTGTGGGGGTGCTTAGATCTGGCCCACAGGGCTGCCCTAGAAATAGCGAAAGACTGGTCTGCAGTGTCTCTGCCAGAGAAAACACAGCTTGTGATAGCTGCACGTGCCCCCCCCAGCTCCATTTTTGCTGGCGGAGGGTTGCAGGAGGCTGTCCCAGCCAAAAACGGAGCTCATGAGGGCCACAAGTGGCTCCAAGCTCCGTTTTTACTGGCAGAGGCTGTCCTAGCCAAAAACGGAGCTCAGGAGCCTGTTTTCACTGGCAGAGCGCTCGGGCCATCCCAAGCGCCCCTGACACAAGTGACATCATGCTGGCCATGCCCCCCTGACCCCCCAGGATCAAACACAACCCTGAAGTGGCCCTCAAAGAAATCGAGCTTGACACTCCTGCACTAGACCAAACTGCCTCTATGATGATGATGATTATAAGCGATAATTAATTGTTGCCTTCTCCAATTCATAAATTCTTCCAAGTAAACTTCTGAATACTCAGAGTGACCACTCTCAACAGTGATCTCCTCCAAAATTCCTTCAGTACTAGCGCTTTATAGCAGGGGATGTGAGATCAGAAAAGAGGAGCTGTAATTTGGGAAGTATAGGAAGTTCTATCAGATACCTAGATCTAATTATATGATCCCAGGAAGCTCCTTACTGTATTCCAGTGGTTCTTACAGCTCTTTTACTTCACTGTAAATTGCAAAAGGTACTGATTTCCAAAAAGCAATTATAGCAGCATTTATAAATATATTAACATAAAAATACAATGAACACAACTTAAGGGAAATTAAGTCTTAATTAAACCTGGCAAATTTATAACCTAATTAAAATAGAATTCTGAACAATGCAGATGACTTACCAACTAAATTAACCCTGCAGTTGTCGAGTCTTCCCAAACATTCTTTGTGGACTCCAGTCCCACACTTCGAACATAAGTAGCCTTGATAAAATGTTCCCCTGAAATAGAAAATAGTATGGAAATGAGAAGACATCTGGTATAATGTAACAACTATTAAAATATGAAGCAGTTCAAGGCGTCTGACAAGAATGCATTCATATATATTTCCAGATGCTTATATAGTAATAAATCCCTGAATACCAATAACTAGCAATGGTTTTTGTTTGTTTGTTTTTGCAAATCTAATGGACATTGGTGACTTAAGTGCCTACATTTTTGGAACGTCAACAATCCACAATAGTGTGATAATCTCAGAACATTTTTTTTTTCTGCTTTGTATGTCTGGTTTTAGTGTTGATCAAATCCTGGACTTGGTGTTGAGACGAAGTTCTGGGATGTTGGGAGTGGCAGCCTCAGACTCTTGATGATATCTGTTACTTTTAATTCCAAAAGAGAGATGTGTAATCACAATAAATGTGATGACTATGCAGAGGCTGTTGGTGTGACATATTGCTCAGTGAAGTTTATTGCTGCTATATGTTCAAGCTCATGACTATTGCACTGGTGTCTTCACACATTATGGCATAACACAACTGTATAACCATTGTTATATCTTTGTCTAACAAAAAAAAATGAAGTTGATAAATTCTGAAATTCTAACTATCTTACACAATGTTGCCATTTCTTTCCAAATACTCCGGAATTCATTACACACCTTAATTAACATAGTAGGAACTCTATTTTATTCTATATATCTCATCTCTTTCAAAGGTGCACATAGGGCATCCTAAATGAATATACATTTGTAAAAATAATCTTGTGTTTGCCACCTGAAGAAAGAGTATTTTCGGTTGAAAAGTGGGTTTAAACTTCTCCTTTTAAAAAATCTTCATTTTAAGAGGCAGTCAGTATAATCTTAAAATATATTTTCTGGTTAAATGAAAAAAATTAAGAAAGCTGAACATTGCTCCTGCCTCTTCCTCTTTACAAAGTGCATGATACATCACTGATTTTGCACACAAGTACCACTCAAAACGAGAGAAATGTTATGTTTACTATTTAAACATATTACTTGGGTTCATGCTAATGCTGAATTATACAACTATTTGGAATTTAAGTCTTGCTAGCTTTAAAAGAGAGGTAGAATCAGGGCTTTTCTTCGGCGCCGAAAGGTGCCGGAACGCGCCCCCCCGTCGCGTGCTTAAAAAACCCGGAAGTGATAGCGCGCGATTGGTCGAGACGGAGCATGTGACGACAGCTCCGAAAAGGTTCCGGAACGG
>JAOYMU010000263.1:2563981-2575593 GCA_025802295.1 Psammodynastes pulverulentus | reverse complement strand
ATAGATAGATAGATAGATAGATGGATGGATGGATGGATGGATGGATGGATGGATGGATGGATGGATGGATGGATGATTTGATTGTAAGAGTTGATTCAAATCAAAATGTTTTTATTTGTAAATAAACCAATAAAATGTCCCAAACACCTCCAATTTCAGCTTAACATCTTCCTTTGTCTTGGAAATAATATCCAAACTGGAAATAGACGTCTCTACTTGACTGCAATACTGCCCATAAATTACCAATCTAGAACAATACAAAAAAAGAGAGAGATAAATCAATTCATTTGTATATTATTAATATTCATTTATATATTATTGCATTCAATTACATTCAACAAGTTTATTTTAATTTTATCCCTAACTGCAGTTTACAGATAGTCCTTGACTTACAACCACAGATGGAACCAGAATTTCCATTGCTAAACAAGGTAATTGTTAAGTGAGTCATCCTGGCTGATTTTACAACCTTTTTGCTATGGTTGTTAAGCACTCCATCTCTGTGAATCATGTCATTAGGCAAATCTGGTTTCTGCCACTGACTTTGCTTGTCGGTAAATCGTGATCACATGATCCTGAGATGCTGCAACCGTAACAAATACATGCTGGTTGCCAAGCATTTGAATTTTGATCACGGGACTGTGGGGAATGCTGCAATAGTCATAAGCTCAAGGACCAGTTGCTAGTTTTTTATTGCTACTGTAACTGAATCTTTTTTAAATAAATGGTTGTAAGCAGAGGCTACTTGTAAATTCTTAAGTACATGTAGTTCCATCTCAACAACTACTATAATCAAAACAACATTTAAAAATATCAGTCTTAAAAGTAAATGTTATGACTTTAATCTGGCTGAAAATACAACTATAAATCTTTTAGTATTTATTATTAAGGTAGTCTTCAATCAAGATTGTAGCAGTCATTAAGCCCACATGATCACCTTGTTTAATGACCACAATCTCTGCTCTCCTTGTTGTGGTCAACCATGTGAGTCACTAAGCAGAGCATGGGTTGCCTCAGGGGCTGGGGCAGGCCTTAAGAGGTCTGATGTAGGCCCAGGCCTGCACTGCATCTCCCCCGGCCCATGTTTTGAGCAAGATAGGTGGGTGGAGGCTGCTGCAATGTCCTTTGGTCAGTCATAAGGGCAGGATAATTGCCAAGCATCTGAATTTTGTTCACATGAGAGCAGGGGTGCTGCAGTGGCTGTAACTTTGGGTACAACTCAAAAGTTCCCTACATTCAGTGCTGTCGTAATTTCAAACAGTTGAATAAACAGTCGTAAATCAAGGACAGAATCCTCAGAAAGTTCAATGCAGAAGGGAAGGAATCACATAATTGAAATTAGTGATTGCATCAATTGTGTCCTGGCTATAGAAAATGTTAAATTATCCCATATATTCCCCAACCCGAACTAATAACATGAAGGAATGAATATGATGAAGTTTCTGTGGCCAATCCCAACCTTAACTCTCTTCCAGTACTTCTAGAAATCAGAAAATGTGATGTATGCTACCAGTTTGGGCGAAAAAAACCTCCGACAATCAGCTGAGAGCATAAAAGAGTTCCTCTCAGCTGATTGGCGGTAGGTGTACGCACGCATGCATAGTAGGGTGGGGTGGGCGCACATGCATGCTCTCACACTGACCTGCACCGGTAGGAACCTAACTCAACCATAACAAAATATACAAAAGGAAAAGGGAGTGGATATAGCACATTCTACAGAATAAATTTCTATGACATTTAATTGAGTTTTTAACACACTGAAATCCTGTATTATAGATTAATAATAAATTTGAAAACTTTTATATTTGAATACAAAACTTTTACTTAAACTACATTAAATACAGTTGGGAACTTATCATAGATAAATTAATACCAACAGCTCAAGTTCACATTTTGAAAATATACATTTTATATATATATAAAGGACTATTACCTTTCCTTGTAGCTAATAAAGATTTTATACAAATTCTGGTCACTTTTGCTTACAATGGATTCATGAATATCTTGTGTTAAAGTTCTGTGGATTTTCACCAAATCCTGAAACAAAAATATAATCTATAAATCTTTTATAAGAATCTTTAGTGCTATTGTATCAGCTTTTGATTGTAAAGTTATTATTTTCATACAATGAAATACAGTGATTACATTATTTCACACTAGAAACTAAAAAGTATTATCATTGTGGTTATTACAATGAACATTTATTTACCTTAAACTTATGTATTTGTTATATAACTCTTAAGAAATTATAAATTTAAAAATATATTGAGTTCACTACCACAGTTTTTAAGTCAACTGGGCACATTAAACCTTAATCATAGTTTACTTATTTTAGATTAAGGATAGGATAACTTCACTCTATCTTCTATTGCTAAGGATTAATTCTCAGTCTCTTTCTTTCCAGACCCATGGTTGCATGGGAAGACTTCACTTGAAGAAGTCTCAGACTTAAACTCAGAAAATATCTTAATACCATTTTAGATTCCTGACTGCAATCAGGTTTAATGTCCAAACATCAGGACATGGAGGAAATTCTGTTTACCTTCATAAATTTAATACTAATGTCTTGTGCCTCAAAAGTTAAATAAACTGTAATTTTTTTACTATTGACTCTAGTCCACACAACTGAATCATAAATTCAAAGGCTTGTTTGTTCCTGTTTTTCTACTTCAAACAAAATAAATGTGCATATTGCCAGAACATTCCTTTTCCACAAGACACTGAAAACTGGCTGCAAGGACAGATGTGAATGTGAAAATGCTCAATGCAACACCTATCAGAAGCCTCCTGAGGAAAGTTGTTGAATTTTCCTGGCAGGAGACACAATTGTGAGACAAAACCTTTCGCCAACAGACAAGGAATCTATTGATTGCTGACTAGCAGCTTCTAACACAGAGAATGGAGAAGCCTCTACTATTTCCCTTGACATCATCACTCTAACTGAGAAGAACACTTTCTCTCTTGGTGGTGTTTTTTGAAGATTTGACTTGGTTTTTATATTTTAAGGCAGGATAAACTACCCAAGCAGTATATAAGAGGAGAAATTCTAAACAAAATTGAGAAGAGAATGATGAAACAATGAATCCCTTCTCCCACCTTTGTATAAACCCTCTACATAAAATGAAAAAAAATTTGGCTGAAAAATGGATTTAATTAACTAATCCATTCAAATTCATCAGACAGTTAATTTAGACAATTAGGAAAAGCTATTAATTTGCTTAGTTATTTAATATATTATTGTATTTTTTCATGGCAAAGGGTAGGCTCTCATCTTCTATCTTAAAAAATGAAACTCACTAATAGATTAGGGAAAAAGATACATATCATTTCTCCTCTACCCTGCCAATTGTTTTGGGGCGACATTTTAAAGTAACATTCTAGTAGATAGACAAGTAAACGTAGCAGCCTTGTCCTTAATTCTGTCCCTTTATCTGGGGTGACTAAACAGGAAGGACAAGGTTAAGCCAACAATGGTTCACCAATGGAGTATCCCCAATCCTCCATTTTCCTGGGCAATCACAACAAAGCACCCTGAGCTGAGTGGGTTTTTTTTCTGGGCAAAAGAAAGCTCAATATTTTTGTTGTTATTCCCTTTGGAGCTTTGTATGAAATGAAAAACATGTTCATTTCTTCCCAATCTCTCTGTAGCAAGCCTTAATCTTCTCTTGGTAAACTCTTCTTCCTTAAGGGAGTGGGCTAGACAAAGTAGTAACAGCAGTAAATAAGTGGGTATGTGAGCAGGAAGGAGTAAGACCGATAGCTGAGCTACAATTTCCATTTGCTAAGCTCATCTATCAATTCAACTGTTAAGTCTCAAAGGATCCTTTCTGTACATCCTATTTGTCTTCATTCTACCTAAATTCTCCAGCAATGCCTTGTAGATAGTCTTCACATGAATATCACAACTTCTGGAAATATTACTTACAGGAATGTTGATGAATACTGTTTCAAATTCTGATGGCGTCAGAAATCTTTTCAATGGCACCATAAAAAACTGTAAAGAGAAAAACACAGATACACAAGTAATATTATACAGTACATTGTACCCAAGGGAACTTCTTTTTAGGGTGCTTAATGTCCATGTCTTGTTTTAAATATGTATGTCTCAGAACACCTTATCATTTGATCAAGTTCTGAGCCTTGCACATTAAATGTTAATTGATAAAAACCAGCATTTACCAAACTTCTGATATGTGAAGATGATTTTCCTCTGATTAATTCCTACATACAAAAGGTATATCCACTATATTTTTGCAGTAAGACTAAATGATCCAGTCCCCCCAAAAGTTAGCAGTAATAATCTAAATAAAATTACATTGCCCCAGATTTTATAATGGATATTTAAGGGAGTAATAAGTTATTTCTCCACTGGATCATTGTTTGTGTATGTAGTGTAGCAATAAAAGGGAATATTTGGAGCAAAGTTCATCTTGGTAGCAAACTCTTTTGTCATTTTTTTGAAAAGTGCGTTATTGTCTTTTGTCTTGGGTGTTTTCCTCAAAGAAAATGTCACTGTGCATGAAAATTCCCTTTTATCTTAATCAGGGTTTCTCAATCCCAGAACTTTGAAGAATTCTGCGAGTTGAAGTCCATATAATTTAAAGTTCCTGAGGTTGAGAAAATTGATCTAAATCATTTAATAACTTGCAACTCATTCCACATCAGAATATTCCTGAAAAAAGGTAGAATCAGTACTGTAATTTCCATTGAGAGATTACAAGGGAGTCAGGGAGAGGGTGGATTTTTCAATCTTACATTTAATTATTTCTCAAGCCATAAAGTTTTGAAATTGCTTATTGAGTAGATATATATAACTTAAAAAAAGAAAAATGAGTGATCTGCCATGCATTGGTAATAGTGAAATAGTGAAATATACTGTAATATAAAATAAACATATAATGGCACATGCTCTTAAGATGAAAAACTGATCCATTATTTAACATTTAATGTATCCAGCGGTAAAATTTAGAAAGTTGTGGTAGATTAGGGATCTCGAAATGCTTCAACACTGAATCAGTTTACTCAATTATCTGACAAGTTTAACAAACTTTTTCAAATGTGGTTTGATCCTTCCAAATTCAGTTGTCACTGATTGTAGGGAAAAATTAGCTGAAAGATTGTTTAAAAAATGTTTTTTTTAAATTAACAGATATGATGTACTCACTGATAGAAATATTGCAGAGATTATCAGATTTTTATGTTCTGTAATAGTAGTTAAGTAATCCAGAGTTTTACTTAAAATAGAAAAAACCTCTATCTATACTCTCTGTTGAGAAGTGGGTGAGTTGTTTTTTTGTTTTTGTTTTTTTTCTTTTGACAAATTATAGGTATTTCAATGGAAGACAATGGAGCATATTCCCATTGTTCTCCACAATTCTTTATTTTTAAGTAAATAAATAGCATACACCCATACATATGGTATATAACCAATTTGATCTGTGTTAAGGTGCTACGTTAGAAACAAAGTGTCAAGATCGAACTGATTTGCTTCTTTCAAACCTTAACACTTTTCAACTTGCCAATGAACTAGGGGGAGGGAAGGGGGAAATAGAATTCTGAGAATGTCTGTGTGGACCGTGAGAGCCTGGCAACTATCAAGGTCACCATTGCAGGTGCTTGGGAAAGAGATGGACTGTTCCCATAACAAAAGGATGTTCCATAATTGGACAATGTGATCTCCCAGGGTGAGGAGAAAGGGGAGCTATTGTTTAACTAAGCAAGCATTTGTGTGGGAAAACCAGAGCTGGTTTTGATTCTTCAGTACCAAAATGGTGCATCCAATAAAGTTTTACTTTTGGGAATTCAAAGCTCCCAAGAGTTATTGAATTATTATTTTGGGTTCACTAGTTGGAGACTGTGAGTTCTAGTTCTGCCTTGGGCATGCAAGCTCACTGGTTGACTTGGGCTAGTTACTCTCTCTCAGTCCAACCCACCTCATAGGATTGCTGTTGTGAGGAATATAGGAGGAGGAAGGAGTATTGTATATTTTCACCACCTTGAGTTATTTATAAAAACAATAAAGACAGGAGTTTTAAAAATCCAAATAAATCTAATACTTTCTTACTTTAAAAGCACTCAGGATCTTGGATTATGGCAGGTATTGAATATAAATAAATTTACCAAACTTTGTGCACTGCTTATCTTTGTGGCCCAGTGGTGAAAAAGAAAGAGGGGAATGGTAACTGGTCTCAAATTCCCTCTGATCAACAGTGCTGTCTTGTAGAACAAAAGCAAACTCAGAACACTTTGAAGAAACATTTCAAATGAAGTTGTTTTATTTCAAGGTCAAAACCAAACATGTTTTCTATTTTGTGCACACCTCTACTATGTATACATCCCTGCCTGAAACTTCTCTGCTCTCCTAGCTCCCCTGGCAATAAGTGGGAAATGAGTTCCTGATTGTTTTATCACATCACTTTACCTTTTCAATTGATTCCAGTGTTTCGGTGTATTTCTCTTCAGTCTGTTTTATTTCCGAAAGACAGCAAGTTCTTATGTCATTCTCAGGACATTTCTGCCAAGTCAATAAGAGTTTACTTGAATATGAGCATACTTCTGGGTTTTTTCAACCGGACCATATTTCTCTACCAACTGTCAACGATAGTCAGCATCCTAATCTATCTTGCTGTAGATCTGAACTCAGAGACATGCTGTCTACAGGCACATCTGCCTTGCCCCACACCTTGCCAATTTAAAGAATAATCAGAACAGAATCTCTCCCAGGATTTCTGGAAACACAGTAAATGGCTTCCAGCTCCCACCATATCCTGTGCGGACCCTTTGAATTGTGAGAAAAGGCTGTGGCAGCGGATCTAAACTCAGACTTCACTGGTCAGGGTATCAATCAATTAAAGAAATGGTAGAAGGAAGAGAGAAAGAGACACAGTTGGCTTCCAACTGTGGGAGATTGGGAAAAGGCGCTGAGGGAAGTCACGAGAAGCGGCAGAGCAAATGCCAACGTAGTTTTATTCTCTTCTTAAACTTCTTAAATGAGAATGGGATATTTTGAAATGCTGTTCTATATTAGTATGTTTGTTATAAGGCAATTTAGGTCACATTCACTTAATTGACCAAGTAATGGAGCAGATTGACAGGCCAAAATATTTATGTGAAAAGAAAGAATTTACCAGTGGAAGATTTTTAGCAAGGAAATTGGAGCCAAGTTGCCAATGGTTTTAGTATGATTAATTGGCTTTTAGTACTCCGTTGGAAATCCATGGGACCGAAATGGGTTAAATTTTGGATTACGGCCTAAATATATTACTGCACTATTTCTTTTGTGTCCAGTTGAATCTTTTTATAACTCACAAGCTGATGTGCTGCTTCAGCTTTCATTAAGTCTTCATACACTTCACCTCCTTCATCTTCCCCATAAACGCAATCATAAAGGTCCTCATCTTCGTTCACTCTCATTTCACTAGAATACACAATGTGAAAGGAAACAATTCAGAGCGCATAATAGGACCTCTTTTAAAAAAACCTAGATGAGTATCACAAAATAATGTATAGATTCCCTCTGGTCTCCTGTCCATTTTGACCACTGCCAGGAGGCAGACTTAGAAACACCTGGCTTGGCTTTAGGTTGCTGAGATCACCTGAACCCTAAACTATGGTAAACCTTAACTGTGGCCAGTGAATACAAGAAATCTATGTAATCATAATTACTATCAATACATTGCCCCCAGGTTCAAAGAAGACAACAAGCTAGGCTAGAACAGATTCTTTTTTTTTATTTCTTCTTCTCTCATCAGTACCACAAATGTAGGAGGGATAACTTGTACTCAGTAAAAGGCCATACTGTACTCATTTTTATAACAATAAATCAGGATGGGAAAACTCTTCATCAACCAGGAGAAACTTTATTTTATTATTGGAGAGCTGGGAGTTGATGTACTATAAATCATTCTTATAGTTAAAACCATATCTTAAGATCATTTGAAGGTTCAAAGTTGCTGGTTCGTTTTACTGTTTTGTGCATGTAGCCTTTCTATAAGCTTATAGGCAGCATTCACTTAACAATAGTAACTGGACCAGAATTCCTGAATTGTAATCATCTGACCTCAGTGGTGGTACCATGCCTGGAACTTCAAGGACCAGTCCTAGGTGCCACTTGTTCAGGACCATCAGAACTTCAAAAGATCACTGAAGAAATGGTTGTTAACTGAAGATTGTCTGTCTCTATTTTACAGTATTTACTATTTAAAATCAATGACAAATGTTGACTATTACCAAATTTATGACAGTGGTACTAATTCATGAGGCCGTGGATATCATAAAGATCAAATTTGGCAGTAGAATACCTTGATTTTGAGGGTATGATGAAAGATTAAGTTTAACAGAGGTTTAACACATTTATTTTTGTCCTTTTTTTAAACAGAGAAGAATGCCATGATCCCTATTAACTATCTTACAAAGCTATTAGAGACTTCTCTTTGAAAAATCTTCATTGGGTGAGTTTATCTTCAACTCTGAACAAAATAAAAATTAATTACAAACTTAATAACTTAAAAGAATTTAAAGCAAACAGCAAAATGCTACTTGAAATATTGTTGTCCATAGGATCAGCATAATGTCAATACCCTACAAATTAGAACCCAAAATTAATACACAATGTGACCTACTCTATTAAATCTGGAAGGCCTTTGTATATGTCTTCATCATTAACACTCTCTTCGGTAGGAAAGGGCCTATGGAAACAAAAAAACAAAGAAAAGTTAAAAATTTATCATAAAGAACAATTTGATTTAATCATATTATTGTTCTTTTTTTGTGCTTTTTCTTTTGCTGCTTTTGTGAATCCGTCAGAGTTATCATAGATAAGATGGGGAAACCATATAACTACTTTACTTGAATGAATAAATAAATGATCTTGCAAATGACTTCATTGGCATGCCTGAGCAAGTATTTCATTTTTCATTTCATCTGCATATTGTATATTAATGTAACTAATTTCAATCAGATCATTCAATTCTACAATGTAACTTTAAAAAAAGCAGAATTACTTTGAAACAAAAATGATTTGCAGTTCATTTTCTAAGCAAATATCTATTATAGACAAAAATCAATATTTTTTTTTTAAATTCCCAACTATATTATACCTTATTCCAGTGCCTAAAGCAATAGGGGTGCGAGAAAGTTTGGATAAAGTTTCTATAACCTGCAAAAGGGATAGAAAACACTGATTTAGTCACAAGAAAAAAATATTTCAAGCAGCATTTAAATAGCATCCATTAGCAAAGATACAAAGAAAAGGCATATACCATTTCTACTTAAAATATTTTTAGATGTAATATTGATTTTAAATGAACCTGGCACAAATACACTTAAAATGAAATTGTACTATACTTTGACTATTGTTAAAATGAAATTGTACTACTTATAAATAATTTGGATCACTTTTACGAATATGAATAAAATGAATTACTTATTTAGTTAATATCTGATAATCAATTTATCTCCATATAATCTTAAATTTGATGATTAAATTAACTTTGCAGTTTAGTTAATATTGGATCATTTGGTAATAATAGTAAAGTAAAATATTTTACTTTCACATTTACTATAATTCTCTTAAAGTGGTCCAAAATGCACAGGCACTTATAATAATTGATTTTGAGAATGAGCCAGACTTAATTTAATGGAATATAACAGATATACCATATACAGGTAGTCCTCAACTTACAACAGTTCACTTAGTGACTGTTCAAAATTACGAAGCCACTGAAAAAAGTGAGTTATGACCATTTTTCATACTTACGACCATTGCAACTTCCCCATGGTCATGTGATCAAAATTCAGATGCTTGGCAGCTGACTCATATTCATGACTGTTGCAGCGTCCCAGGGTCATGTGATCCCCTTTTGCGACCTTCTGACAATCAAAGTCAGTAGGGAAGCCAGATTCACTAAACAACTGTGTAACTAATTTAAGAACTTAACATGTGTCTCATTTAGCAACAGAAATTGTGGTTGTAAATCAAGGGTTACCTATAATTACGTAATTGCATCAAAGGAGGGTGACATCCATGGACACCAATGTCTTAAATGCCTGCCTTTGATATTCATCCAGTTCCTTTTAATTTAAAAAAAAAAACCTAACAACACTCACGTTTATTCATTTATTATTACTGCTTTAAAATAATAAAATAATCAAATGCTACTTAGATAAAAAGTGTTCAATAGTAAACAGCATATTGTAAACCACCTTTCTATTATGCACTGATAGAGACAATCCTGGCCACCCAGTCTAGTAGGACGAATGATCTAATCATTCATGTTAGTGAAGAAATATTAAAGTACTTATGGTCAGAGCAGCTGTTAATTTGACGCAAATGACTTCTCTCTGAATTATCATTCAACAGGCAGATAGTTAATTCAATATGCAGATTTCTAGTAGAGAAGGAATCAACACGAAATACATCCTACGTGCTGCTGTATAATTAGCAGATTACTGTATTTTATTATCAAATAACAAAACGGGGGTGGGGGTTGTCATTACAAGTGGGGAGCTGACGATGGAAAAATGAGTTGATACTAACCAAATTACCACTTACTAATTAAAAATTAATTGCCTCTACACAAAACTACCTCATTAATAAAATAAATGCTGTAAATGCAGAGGAAGAATTCATGTATTACATTTTTATCCTTCCACGGTCAAATGTGATTCTCATGATGTTTCAATTATTTTCTCTCAAGCACGCAACCCACCCACCACAGAAATATGAAAGTACATATATACAAACACACACAACACACACATATCCTTATTGCTTAAATAGGAAAAACAAGAATTGGATGGGGAAGGGTTAGCTATACTGCAGGAGTCTCCAACCCCCGATTCGTGGACTGACACTGGGCCGTGGCATACCAGAAACCAGTCCACGCAAAGCAAAGCCCCATCCATGGGATGTAAACAAAACAACATTCTCTGGTTCACAGAAAAACCACTGTCCACGGAACGGGTCCCTGGTGCTTAAAAGGTTGGTGGAGGCACTGCTACACTGGATTAAAAAGGAAACGGAATGAGGGAGCAAACTGGATGGAAATGAACAAAATAAAGATAGTTAAACCAGGATGGGATGAAAAGAGAAACAGTCCTCATTAAACTTTACAGAAAGGATTTAAACATATTGGATAAGCAACACCACTTAAGTGCAAGCTAACCTTCAACATTGTTCCTCCCATCTGTTCTTTTCAAAAGTATCATTCTCCCCAGTGAATGGAAGACAAATCCCTCCATTCCCAGGTTTTTATTTGGAGGAAAAACTGCACTATAGCTCTTCCTGTTTAGCCCAACAGGATGATCAAATAGTCAGTATCCACTCAACATATGGGGCAGTTTCTTCAGTCTTGGCTCAAACTATGATTATACTGACACTGGAAAATTGTGGTCTGCCTATAGTTTCATCTGATGCAAAATATGGTGTAGGACAGTTATATGTGCCCCCAGAGGGATATAATTTAAACCTCTGTCCCATGAGCTATATGGGTTGCCCGTTTGTTCCCGGGTCCAATTCAACAGATAACAGATAACCAGAGTTGGAAGGGACCTTGTAGGTCATCTAGTCCAACCCCCCGCACAAGCAGGAGACCCTACACCATTTCTGACAA
>JAOYMU010000263.1:2415355-2427473 GCA_025802295.1 Psammodynastes pulverulentus | reverse complement strand
ATTCTGGGAGTTGAAGTCCTCCAGGCTTAAAGTTGCCAAGGTTGGAGATCCCTGCTCTAATAGCCTTATCTTGTATTGACTTTGATGTACAGGCACTTGCTGACCTAGATGTATGCTATATATCTCAATCATATAATGAACAGATGTATAACTCTTCAGAAGGGTTGACAGGTGCCAAGTGAAGACATCTTCTCAGAAATGTTCTTGGCAGGCATTTCCAGGTGTTAGAGTGGATCACCCTGCCTCACTCAGGAAAAACTATTTAAGCTAAGTGAATTCAGGGTGAGATTGGAAAGTTCAGCATAGATTTAACTAGGAAGATGTCTGTGTCCAGCTGGCACAAAAAGATTCATCTGCAGTCTTTTCTGGAGTTCCTGTCTGCAGAAAGCATGCATAAGAATATATTATCCTGTGATTTATATTACATGATACACATCTGGGATGTTTGTTCTATGAATGAGTTTATTGTCTCAAATCCTAAAACAGCCTACTTCTACCCAACTGGTCAAAGGATACCAGAGTATCTTCTTCATTGAAATGATCCCCCACTCATAGATAGGGTTTAAAACACAGATTAACAACCACACATTAAAACTATGCAAGTGAACAAGCAACTGGGAGGGTGTGAGTGGATCAAGAGACAAAAAGAGTCATTGTTAAGTTGGGTGGCCTTATATAGTATATACTGTATGTAATTGAATAAATAAAAATGTTAAGCACAGTAAATCAGAAGTCCAGGCAATTCAATTGAGTATAAATTTATTGTATGCTAATGCTCTCTACAAGAATCTGAACTACTGATAGTCAAAGCAAATTGGTGGTAGATAAGAATCACCAGAATTCAAGGTGGGCTGGACTTAGATTTCTTGTGGGCACAAAGGGACTCGAGACTGATGATGTGTTTGACTCTTCCCTCAAGTTCAGCCTGGTAATCTCCTACAAATAAACAACTAAGAAAAGATTCAAGTGCTTTCTTCTATTGTTTCCACACCCAGATTACACTTCCTGCATCCATCTGCAAGGACAGGGAGTATCAAAAGCTGCCAGATGGCAAGCACAACACTACATCACTAAGCCCCACACCTTTTGTATGTGTAGGATTGCAAGGGATGATCCTATCTATCTAAATGTCTCCTTTCATGTCTTCAGTCAATGCATTGATTTCACTTTTCTTCTCACACTGGCACAATATATTTTTGGTGAAAATTCCTTAGCGTCTTTGGAAGTGTCCAGAAATCCAGAATCTCAGCCAAGAAAATCCAACCAAGAGTGCAACAGAAGGGAATATGCTTGCATCTGTGGCTAGTCCTCAGTAAGCATGCCACCCTATGCCTAAATTTTGTCAAGATTCACAAAATCCTTATTTTTCTATTTTTTTGTATAATTTTGCATATCATTCTAGAATTATTTAGACAGGCTGAACATAGAATATATAAAATGAATAAAATAAATAGCCTATTATAAAAGTGATGAGACCAACAAAAATATCTTCATCTCATGTTCAAGTCTAAACAAAACAAATAAAACCTCACACTGTTGTATACATGTACGTGCAAATCTGAACAACATTGATGGACAAGCACAAATATTAGTCGCAGTATCAAGGGAAACCTCCTCAGAAAGAGAATTCCAGAATTACAGTGCCATAATTAAGTTTACGATCATGTTTTAAAAGATTCAAATGCTATTAAGGGACTATTGGTGGTTGGGAACTCTAGTTTGAAGCCCCAAAAGTTTAGAAAACACCTAATTCAGCAAAGCTAATTTAGAGAGAAAGGCCTAACCTGAGCCCAGTCATATGTAGCATTTGAAAATATTGCATACTTTTGTTATCCAATTTTCATTGTCGTATGATAAAGGGTGAACATTATTAAATATATGGGAAGTCTTCATATTAACAGTATTTAATTGACTGAACTGGATTTTAATTTAATTTGAAATGAAAATCAGTTCAAATCAAATATGACATGACATTTTTCAAAAAATAGATTTCTACCCTTCCTTTATTTTGGTAGGATACATAATCCTTCTACCATGTATATTGATATTCTATACAAAACTTCATGGAAAATTTTTTCATTTAATTTGAAAGTTGATGTGGAAACTGAACTGAAACTACTTGCAATAAAAAAAAATTGCAAAAGCTATTTGCTTCCTCCTAGATAACTTAGTAACAGATGTTATGGCTTATAGCCAAAAGGCTGAAACTCTACATAACCATTTATTGTCTGTAACAGCTTGTCTCAGAACAGAAAAAAAATGGCATTTTCTGAAGCAGTAGCAAAACTGCCTCCATCACTCTGAAAACTTTAAATCTGTTTTCCCTCACAAGCAACTTTGAGTCATGCCAGACCAGCACAGGGGCAACACGACTGATAGGTGGAAAGTCAATCCATTACATCGCCTGCTTTTTTTTCTAATAAAAATAATCCAAGCTTGTCACAGAATATTAAATGTATTTTTTTTCAGACAATCCAAATTCCATCTCCTATTTGCAAGGATAATCTCCCATAAGGCTATGGTGAACATTTTTCATTAGCTGCTTGGTAGCAAAGTTATTTTTCATTTCTGGAACTTATGATGTGGGTAATAATAGCTGGCTCCACAGCAATTTTCAGGACTATCGGTGTGTGGGGCAGTGTCTTTATATCACTCTTTATATGATCTACTGTTACCTCTCATGATTCAGGCCTTCAGCAGGAATCAAATCCAAGACTCCAAAGAAAGAGGACATAGGAAAAAGCCCAACCTCATCCAGCAAAAATGAAATTAGTGTAATGTGTACTGCTGATCCTGAAATGAAAAGTAATGACAAGTGAAAGTATCTTTAAAGGTGAAAATGCCAGCACTTATCATTTATGGTAAAGTTGCCAGATGTCCCGCTTTCCAAAGCGGGACATCATTGACTGGGGAAGGGGGGAGCATGCATGCACAGAAGGGCAGGGGCGAGCGCGCGCACACATGCGCAGAAGAGCAGGGGCGAGCACGCAGAAGCGTGGCGAAAGCGTGCGCATGCACAGAAGGGTGGAGGAGTTTAGGGAAAAATATTATTTTTTATTGCCCTAAACTCCCCCACCCTTCTCCTCATGTGCACCCTTCCGCCACGCTTGTCCCCACCCTTCTGTGCATGCGCGCGCAGAAAAAATATTATTTTTTTATTCCCTAAACTCCCCCAAAAGTCAACAAGTCCCGATTTTCGATAATCATTAAAAATATTTTTTTATTATTATTATTATCGACAATTGGGATTTTTTTGACCACATCCTGGGATGCGGGACCAATTCCCGAAAAACGGGACTGTCCCGCGAAAATTGGGATGTCTGGTCACTTTAGTTTATGGATACCTGATAATGGAATATCAACGGATGTAAGTTGTTGTTGTTTTTAAATTAGGTTTATGTTTCTTTCTTGCAGGTGAAACTAATTCAATAAAATATTTTTATCTGAATTTATTGGACATCTTAAAGGGTGGACTCTAAGTTTTCTTCACTGGCAATGGTAATACATGTGAGGGTAAATATGATTTGGTGTTGTCTATTATTTGTTGTTTTTGGGAGCAATATAGTATTGCACACATTACTATACAGGCATATACAAGTATACAGGTAAAGGCATGCATGTTAAAGATGTGAATACTATCTTGAATTATATTCTCAAATTGTAGAATTTGATTACGTTAAGTGAATCACTGCAGTTGTTAAATTAGTAACATGGGAATTTGGCTTCCCCATTGACTTTGCTTGTCAGAAGGTCTCAAAAGGTGATCACATGACCCTGGGACACTGGAACCATCATAACTATGGGTCAATTGCCAAGCATCTGAATTTTGATCACATGACTTATGTTGTGAACCGCCCCGAGTCTTCGGAGATGGGGCGGTATAGAAATTTAATAAAATAAAATAAATAAATAAATAATGACTATGGGGATTCTGCAAAGGTTGTAAATGTGAAAAATGATCAACTGTTACTTTTTTGAGTGCTGTTGTAACTTTGAACAATCACTAAATAAATTGCTCAGAGTCAAGGATTACCTGTACTACTTTCATAATACCTTACAAAAACTTGATATTTAACTGCTTTGCATACTTAAAAAAAATACTATATAAATGAATTAGATTTTCTGTTGGATGGGTGCATATTATCTTCCATTAAATTGCTGTTTAGTGCTTTTTGTGGTAAATTATTGTGCAATCTGTGCAATGTGGCAATAAAATATTTCAAAAAGTAGACAGACGACGATCCCAAACTGAGTTCTGTTTTGTAGCTGGATTCCCAATCTAAACTCTTCCAGGTTCAGCCTCAAAAGCAGAAAGAAGGGCAACAGCATGCAAAATCTCAGCTCAAAATTAGCAATAGATGCTACATTTCTGTTTTCTCATGCAAAACAGCATCATATTGTAATGGAGCTTGTTTCACAGCTGTATGTTCTGATTGCTTGAGAATCAAGATGTCAGTTTTATTCTACATCAGTGATGACAGGAAGTGATATTTTCAAAGACTAATGAGCAAAGGTTCTCCGTGGAGAAACCCAAAGAGTAGGATTTGTCAATACCTTTCTTAAGCCAAGCTGACTTAAAGTGTTCCCTAAGGAGTAAAGGATCACACATATAGGGAAAAATATTAACGTTAACCAAAAACGGATGTGCAAGAAGCAAAGCTCTATAAATGGACCTGATGTAAGTCCCTTTCTAACAATTTGTGACATGCATTTCTACTTCTTAAATTTGTACTTTGGACACCGCGTATTTCACAATGTAAACATTGATACAAGAAATAGAATGAAAATAATAAAAAGTTCTGCAACAGAAGCTATGTACACAAAGTAGCTGCACAGGGAAATCACTAACCATGTTCTCTTCGCAGAGAAACAATGTAGTATGCTACGATTACCATATAGATTGACTTTCGTGTGGCAGGTCACTCCTTGTAGCACTCCTTGCTAAACATTTTACTACTTTCGTGTCATGAATTAGCACTATTTTCCACTCATTAATAGGGTTTTAGACTGTGAGAGGCTAGTTCATTGAAACACTGCTTGTCCTTTGCATGGAATAGAGACAGCGGCTAAGGAACCAATCTAGAATTTTTCATCTCAACAATAGCATACCATATTTGGAGCTGCAAATATCTGGATGAGCACTAGATGGTAGCAGAGAGACATGTAAGTTGAATGCTTTGCTGTCACCTATCGAACATCCAGAGCTTTGCCCCACAGGTACAGCATACCTATATTCTAACACAAGTCAGCCTTTGCAGTAGCAATATGGAATTTTCCCAAAACAGTGATACACTACTTTTATTTTAAACTAGAGTTGTCAAACTCAAGGGCCAGTGACCAGATCCAGCCTGTGGTGTGCAAGGATCTGGCCTGTGGGCCAGCCTGGAAACAGCAAAGGATCAGCCTGTGGTGCCTCTGCTAGCAAAAATGGAGCTCATGGGGCTTTGTGCGCCCCCCCCCCATGCCCTGTTTTCAGCCACGATAGCCTCCTGCAGCCCTCTGCCAGTGAAAATGGAGCTTGGGGGGGGGGGGGACATGCCCGATTTTACAATCTTTTTTTGCCATGGTTAAGTGAATCACTGCTGTAATTAAGTCAATTGTATAGTTGTGAAGTGAATCTGGCTTCCGCCATTGAATGGGCTTGTTGGAAGTCAACTGGGAAGGTCACAAATGATGATCACGTGACCCCAGGATGCTGCACCCACCATAAATACATGCCAGTTGCCAAGTGCCTGAATTTTGATCAGGTGATTTGAGGATGCTACAATCATCATAAGGATGAAGCTCGGTTATAAGTTGCTTTTTTCAGTGCTATTGTAACCTGGATGCTACTTGAATGTCTCCCCCTGTTTTGAACTCAGAAGTAAGGATTGAACCCCAAATTGTCTGCATACAAAGCAGAAATAGCAACAGCACTTAGCAATAGCATTTAGACTTATATACTGCTTCACAGTGCTTTACAGCCCTAAGTAGTTTACAGAGTCAGCATATTGCCCCCAATAATCTCTGTCCTCATTTTACTGACCTTGGAAAGATGAAAGGCTGAGTCAACCTTGAGCTGCTGAGACTTGAACTGCTGGCAGTCAGCAGAATTAGCCTGCAATACTGCATTCTAACCACTGCACCACCACAGCTCAGTCCTGTTATGCTGCTCTTATGGAGTTTCTTCTAACCTGTAAGGCTAACCATTAGCCACAGCCTTATGTGGCAGACATGCTATGGGATCACCAACCTTCAGAACATCTAATTCCATTGCTTATTTCAAAGCCATATTGGCCAAGGGTCGGTATCAATAAAGAAGCAATAATGGCCAGAAGCCGAATGCCATCAGGAAGATTAAACTTATTTCAAAAGATGGTGTCTTTTATGCATGGCTCCCTGGCTGTGGGGATAGGAAAGCAGAGAGAGTCATTTTTGCAGACTCCTACAGTTGACTGCAGACACTTAAAGGGTGCTTTCAAGGGGTTTTAGTAGCGCATGGGTGAATAGCTAATGAAGCTATAGCAAAATAACAGCTTATCATCTGCATCACAGCACTGGCTCCAATCTACTGCATTTTATATCCACGGATTAACTAACCATGGGCTTTGAAATAGATTATGTTTTTATTGCTAAAGTGGGCTTCCTTGCACTTTTCCTATTAATTACCTTGCAATGACCATACCTCTGGAATCAGCGCCCTGGAATAGTAAAATACCCATGTAATTTTTCCCTGTTCTGGAAGGGAGATTCTTGGGAAGCATAGCTGTGTGAGAGTTAGTATACAGTGAAGTGTCCTTGGTGCTCTCAGAGCTTGGTTGTTTTCTTGCAGATGTTTCATTACCCAAACTAGGTAACATCAGGTTGGTCTACTTGATCTTAAGGGTTACAATTCCTGCTGTTCTTACTGAAATGTAAATTCATTACTATTCAGAAATAGTAAATCTCTGTATCAGATTAAAAGTCACAAACAGTTAAAGCATAGTTCTATTGACAGAGGGGAATATTTGTAGCTCCTTGGTGCTCATTATGATATCATCCAGTTTGGATAATGAAACAAGAAAACAACTAAGCTCCGAAAGCATCAAGGACCCCCCCCATATTGAACTACAAATATTCTGCTTTATGAGTGCATACTAACTAAAGGAAACAGCATCCTAGTAGCCAACAACCTAATGTTTTATTTTGGGCTGGGAAACTAGCAACTATTCATGTTAACCAAAGAAAACGAGTCTCAGTGATGGTGAACCTTTTGGTCTTAGGCGTGTCAAAAATTTTAAAAAATGCCTAATTTAACTCTGCTAATTCTCTTGCTCTCTTTGTGTGTGTCTCTGTCTCTATCTCTGTGTGTGTGTGTGTTTCTCTCTCTCTCTCTCTCACACACACACACACACACACACACACAAAAACACACACACACATACACAAACACACACACAAATACATGCACTCAACAAAAGAATAACAACTCACAACAAAGAGTGACTTTGGATAGTGAGATGGGCAGAATCTAAACGTAATAAATAAATAAGCAAAAGCTTACATAATTCTAAATATTTTTCTATTTGCCTTTGTCTCTCAGAAAAAAAATGCCTATCTGAGGCAGCTCCAGCTTGCCTGGAAATTTTAGAGAATGCTCTTGTGTGGCCTTGCAACCTCTGAAAAGAGTGGGAAAGCACACCCCCTTCTCACGTGGTTTTTGGAGGCTCCAAAGGCTATGCAAGAGCAGGCCCATCTTACACGACTTCCAGAAGGTTCAGACTCAGATGCCATGTGAGAGTACAACACATTCTTGTCTGGCCCCTAGGCATGGTCCCAAAAATTACATGGCATGTTGCTTGTGACATATGTGTCATAGATTCATCATAATCAAAATAAGTGACGAGAATAGCATCGTGATAGGAAAAAGTAGCATAGGCAGAAGAACGTCTGGAATGATAAGTAAGCCTGCTCAAGCCTGCTCAGTTGGTTCTTCCCACTTATGGACTTGTCAATTCTTCCAATCTCCTCATTCAGTGGCTCTTCATGGGAAAAGGCTTGTCCACCCTGTTTTTAAAACCATGCCTAATTTGGTAGGCCACTCTGGCTATTAACCGAACGTTTTTGCTATTATTTGTGCAAGTAAAACTATCCCAGGAAAACATAATTGGTCAACAACAGTTTTCAGTGGTTGCTTAGACAATGTTAAATTTAATGTTACTATTAAATTTCAGTACATCGAAGCATTCTAAACCATCTGTTAAAGTGTCCAATAGCTAAACTTCAGGGTATTTTGCCAAATTCAACCTTATTGATTTACAACATTGTTCCATTTGTGTGCATGTTGATTGTTTTGCCATGGTGCTCATCCCTCTGGGAAGGTGCTTTGAATTCATAAGCTAAGCATTTAGATTCTAATCAACTTTGATCAGCCTAAACCACCAGGTCAATACAAAACTGTTTAAAAGCCCTTTAGGTAGTCTGAAAATTTATTTATGCTCATCTTGGCTAAAACTAACATGAAAGAAAGCAAGGATCTGAAATCAATGCTCAGTAGATATGCTTTGTGTAGAATGTGGGACTAGTAGTAAATATTTCTGACTATAAGATACCACTGTATTAAGTCAGGTAAATGGCTTTTGGGAAGAAATTGAAAATATAAACTGGATTAATGCAAATATTAAAATGAATCTAATATTTTAGGGGCTGGCTTTAACATAAATAAGCAGAGAAAACAGCCAAGACTTACTGTCCTTGGGATTTAGTTAATGACGGGTACACATCAGACTATTTCAGTGGTTAAATCTGCAAACTTCCTAAAGACATTTCTACCTTGAGTTTTTTTTACTCCCAGACAAAACAGCAAAAATTCCTGATGTACAATTCCCTTCATAAAGGTTCCATATCTAAAGACTGAATCTCATTCATTTACTAGAAATAGCTTTGACTGATTACTGGACCTGAGATCTTCCAGGCTCCCCTCAAACAGCAGTGAATATAAGGCAACACATTTAAGATTAGCTACCCTTAAAATGGTCCCTATATATTCAGAGATCCAGGCAGCCAGCATTGTTACTTGTATTCAAAACTATTGGAGACTGAAAAGACCAAAACACAGCAATCAACACCCAGATAAGCAGAGATTAACACCAAGGTTAATACTAGATCAACAATCAGGAACTACCGATTCAGACAATTAAACAATAAATAGCCTAATCAATAAACCACTGAGAATACTCCCATCAACACTGACAGGGCAAGCCACTTATATATAAACAGGGAGAAAACCCCACTCCCTTGTAGTACTGATGATGTTATCTAGTTGGGTAATGAAACATCTGCAAGATAACAGCCAATTTCAGAGAGCACCAAGAACCCCACGATTGAAAAGTACGGTAAAATGCAATTCCATTTTCTTTTCAAAAAGCAAAAATGAGTAAAAGCTCTTGTCAGCATTGACATAAGGGCTTTCAGGCTAAAATGATGGATTCATGGCCAATAAAAGTCCTTTTTTATACATTTCCGCAGACAATGGAAAGTCATTGCTATGAAGAGTGTCAGTTTGGATGGCTTTAAAAGAGAGTTAACAGAACAATGGAGGATAATATTATCAGTGGCTACTCTCTTGATAGCTATATATTACCTTATATTATCAGAGTCAGGATGCTTCTTCCATACCAGCATTGGGAAATGTTGAGCAAGAACCATGTGCTCATTTACTGTGGAAGGCAGGACTAGATACTGTAGGTCTTTGCTTTGATCCAGCCAGGTTCTTCTATTCTATATAATTTCCCATGCATACTATTATCTGTGGTCCAAAGTACTAATACAAAGATTTAAATTATAATGTGTGTGTGTGTGTGTGTGTGTGTGTGTGTGTACTGGCCACAGCACATGCAATTAAGGCTTTTTGGAGGAGAATATGCCCCTTAAGCAATGGAGAGAGAGCAGGATCATGCCTGCTACCAGTTTACCTCTGATATGTAATGTGCTCCTATTTTCCTTGCTTATGCATTTAGCAATGAGATGGAGTTCTAACAGCATATGCATCAAAGGCCTCTTCTTTGCAAGAACAAATCTTAGATGATCATATTAGAAAGATCAGTAGATCCCTCAGTTGTTTTTCAAACCTGTCAAATACATATCTAGGGATAAGTGGGTAAATTGAGAGGCTGTGAAAGTTTGCCTTCTTAAAACTGCCCCCCTTTGAATAGCATTCAACCCAAAATATAGAACATAGAATATACAGTAGGTAGTCCTTTACTTACAATTATTCATTTAGTGATGTTTGAAATGGCACTGAAAAAAGTGATTTATGACCATTTTTCATGCTTCCACTGTAGCATCCCTGAGGTCACGTGATAAAAATTTGGATGCTTGGCAAGTGGTTCATATTTATGACGGTTGCACTGTCCTTCGGTAAGGTGATCAACTTTTATGACTTTCTGACAAGCAAAGTCAATGGGGAAACCAGATTCACTGAACAACCATGTTACTAATTTAACAACTACAATAATTCACTTAACAACTGTGGCAAGAAAGGTTGTAAAATGGGGCAAAACTCACTTAACAAATGTCTCATTTAGCAACAGAAATGTTGGGCTAATCGCAGTCATAAGTCGAGAACTACCTGTATTATAGTTCTGAATGAGACTTCTGCTAGTCTTCAAAGTTGTTGCAGCTTTGCCTAGTTATGTGATTGCCATTTGCAGCTTTCTCTGCTGGCTTCCAACAAGCAAAGTCAATGAAGGAGCTGGTAGGAGGTTGCAAATGACGATTGTATAATATCATACTTATTAACTGTGTGGGATTTGCTTAATAACAGCAACTGGAACTGCTATTGTAAGTTGATGTAAGTTGCCTCAGATTCAGAGAGTGGTAAGGACAGCCAAGAAGATTATAGGAAGCCTGCTTCCTATCTTTCAGGATACTGCTTATAAGAGCTATGTGCTTGGAGTTCAAAGCATTGTTAGAGATCCCACACGCCCACTTCACGGTCTGTTTCTGTTGCTCTCCTCTGGGAGGAGGTCTTGAAATATTTCTAGCAGGACTTCCAGGTTCTGTAACAGCTTTGTTCCCTTTGCCATCCGTCTGATAAACTCGCAAGATTCGTTTTTCTCGCCATGTACATGTATATGTCTGAACTAGACTGCGTTGTTTCTCTGTCATATAATATATATGGGTACATGGATATTTATTTATTTATCTTGTCATGTTTATGTTTATATTAGAGGTAGAGACCCTTTGAGAGCTGTATGCAATGTAATTTCTTTTTGATGTTTGCTGATTAGTGTACATTCAGTGACAATAAAGTTATTCTAAGTCTAAGTCAGTGTGATCATGTGTCATTGCACTTTACCATTGTATTGCTCGGTGACAGAGTTGCAGGTCCTGATTACAGTTGTTAATTGGGGTCCACCTGAACTTCTATAGCTGACTTTTAGGTTTTTCTTTTTCTTTTTTTAAGTATGGAAACTCTTTCAATACAAACTACCTGCCCAGCAATTGAAGGAGTGCCAAATGTTTTGCTCTGGCAGGATTGCATTCAGAGCATCTGTGTTTGGTCTGTGTAAAGACTAGAGACAGCGTATTCAGATTGACAAACAGTGGGTTGAAAAGGCCATGAATGACAGCAGAGAGGGGCTCAGGGGGCAACTGAAAAGTGGTAGAGGAATCAGAGTACTTGATGCAGAGACTTAGGGCAAAGTCATTGGGTGGGTACAGGACAGGGTAATGGTCAGTGGTGGGATTCAAACAATTTAACAACCAGTTCTCCCAGGGTCAGGTTGGCTGTCATGGGAGGCGTGGACCATCTTCATCCTCCAGCTCCGCCGCATATGCGGGAAGAGCTTCCCACAACAGCTAACCTGGCTGTCAACATCGTGTTGAATGAGTATTTAATTTGCTTAGCAATAAAGGTTTTATTCTTCATCTCCACCCCTTTTTTTTCTAACCACTGGTAAAATAAGTTCCATGTTTGATAATAGTCTGTGTTTTCTTTCTGTTTAATTTTCAATGATTGTGCATTTGTGCACAATCTAGTATCTTCTTAATTATCTCTTCGTCTTGTGGTTTCCAGTTTCCAGTTTATTTGGATTTATAACCCGCTCCCTCTCCCCCAAGGGACTCGGGGCGGGGTACAGAATAAAACCAAAAACAA
>JAOYMU010000263.1:2364453-2375287 GCA_025802295.1 Psammodynastes pulverulentus | reverse complement strand
GTTCCGATTGTCTTTAAATAAATAAAGCAAAACATTTAGGAATTTGGTTACATTTATACTGTTTTACAGTTACATGTAACCCTTTGAGGGCAACCATTATGCTGATGTGGCCCTCAGTGAAAATGAGTTTGACACCCCTGCCCTAAGCACTCATTTCTATATCAATAAATAACAACCTTGATTTGAATTTTTTTTACTTTTACTGGCACTTTTAGAGAATTTAAAGAACTCTTTAGTGAGTTATATATATTTTTCTTAATTAATGAATATTAATGAATACTTACATTAAAAAAAATTATTTAATATTGTACAGACCAATACATTGTCAACTCATAGTGGCAACTCTTTATTATTTACTTATATTTAAATTAGCACTCCTAACATATACAACTAATACAGCAAATTGTATCCTACCATCATTATTTTTATCCAGACTTTTAAATGCAAGTTTCATTTTCTTCTCATGGTCCTTAAGATAACGTGTAAATTCTTCAAAGTCCAGTCTTCCATCCTGATCAGTGTCACCAGCCCTGAAAATTTTCTGTTAAAAAAGAGAGAGAGAGAAGATACATTATTAACACTGTATATAAGTGGGTTCTCACTTTAGAGTTATTTCTATAGACTATCAGTAACTAAAGTAAATATTATCAAAGGACTTATTTGGGGAGGCTTGCAGAGTTGCTGTCATTTCTGCACCAGTAAGAGATGCTTTTATTTCTACAAACGTGATTTTTTTTTCATGATTTGGAAACATGCTTTTCATCTATTATTCAATCTTTTCCATAACCTTATATGCCTTCCAAATTTTGGTAACTAACACTCCTAAAATACTCAACCATTTGCCATCCTGGCTGAGAATTGAGACTTGGTTTAAATTTATTCGGAGAGGAATAAGATGCATTTTTAAGTGTTTTGCTTTAATATTATCCATCAGTTGAGAAATTAATTTGAATATTGACATATATTTCCATCAAATAAATTAAATAGCCTCATGCTTCTCCGATTATTCTCTCATTTACATGCTTAAGAGTTACACTCTCCTTGTATTTATGTCTTCTACTTAACTGTTTTGGCTAAGACATTATTTTCTATGCACTTAAATACATCAGAAACAACAACTTGGTGCAACATTTTCAAGATGTAGTCCTTCACAAGTACAATTCCAATATTATTTCAATGGATCTAGTTATGTTGAGGGATGCAATATTTAACTGGTGTCTATTAATTTGCTCTGCAGCTTTCTATCTATCAGCAACACTGTCATTACATTTTTAGAGGTGTGATAAGCAAAGAGTTGTGTCATCACACACAAGACTTTTTTGCAGTCAAAAAGCAACACAAAGGTGAAATGGCCTGTCTTGACAACATCTGAACATTCTTCACCTCTGGCTATCTGGCACATTACCTCCCTTCAAAGCTTGCCGAACCAGCTTTGCCCAACTTGCTGTTCTCCAGATAAAGTGGAGAATATCTCCACAATTTCCTGCCAGTACAGGTAGTCCTCGACATACGACCACAATTGTGCACAAAACGTATGTTGCTAAGTGAGAAATTTGTTACATGAACTTTGCCCCATCTTACAACCTGTCTTGCCACATTTGTTAAGTGAATCATTGCAGTTGTTCAGTTAGTAAGACTGTTGTTAAGTGAATCTGGCTTCCTCGTTGACTTTGCTTGTCAGAAGGTCACAAAAGGGGATGGAGTTACCCCAGGACACTGCAACCATCATAAATGTGAGTCAGTTGCCAAGCATCTTGAATTTTGATCATGTGAGCTTAAGGATGCTGCAACGGTTATAAATGTGAAAAATGGTCATAAGTCCTTTTTTAAGTGCTGTTGTAACTTTAAACATCACTAAATGAACTGTTCTAGGTCAAGAACTACCCGTGTAGGTTTGTGATCCAATAGGTCCTGAGCCTATCTGCAATTTAAGCAAGCATGGGATCAGCTGGTACTTTATAAAGGCAATGCCTACAAAACCTAATGAAAGTTCCAGCTTTTATTCTTAAAAGGGCAGGATAGATATTTATCAAAGTTTAGCCTTATGCAAATCAGTATGTAAACTAACACCAACAAAAAAAAACCCTATTAAATTAAGTATTAAGGAATTCAAAATTTATCTGACAACAAGCTCAGATACAAAAGAAAAGCACTGAACTTATGAATACATTAGATTTGTACAAAATGTGGTAAATATTTTATGTATTTATTTAGAAATTTTATATTTCCGCCTACTCACACACGGTAACTCAAGGCGGCTTACAAGGACATAAAAACACAACATAAAAGAAATATAAAAGAAAAATAATAAAATATAATAGTAAAATATAGTACCATCTATGTTTATTAATTAAAATGTTTCTGAACATTTGGCTTTGCTGTTACCAGGATGGTACCCTTAATATAACTGAATTCAACTAAATATAATATATAGTGAAATATTAAGCCTACCAATTGCAGTTGCAGTGGCTTAAATAGCTCATCCAGCACATTATTACCCTATCAGTAACACACAAAGGGTGATTGATAAAAACTAAACTCATTTAATGCTATATAATGTAAACAGCCTAAAATAGCATGCACTGAATTTTCCTGACTTCAAAAATGTGACAGTTTATTTATGTTAAAAGAATCAAACCTGGTTAGCTCAAACCACAATGCTAATTACCCTAATAAATGTTAATACTAATATTAATGGAATATGTGCCACTGATGTATTAGTTGTACTATATCTGGACTGCAAAAGTCTATCAAATCCTAGATGGGAACCAAAGTTACAGTCTTCTGTATGTCTTTGCTCCCATCAAATAAATGTGCCAATTTCTGCACCTCGAATAAGTATTCCATTCTATTCTAGTTCTACATTTCAAATAAGTGTAATGAATGAAATACCAGAAGCATCTTAAGACTGAAACAAACAAAACATTCATTAGAAAGTTGCTGATTCAAATTCTGTTATAATCAGTTGTGAACTCCAAATTCTAATTCAGCATGCTATCTAAATCACCATCTACTTCCGCCAGATTCATTCTGAACTCATTAGCTGACCTGGAGGTCCTTTGCTATTCCTGATAGGGAAACATTGCAAAATTCTGCCAGAAAATAATTCTTGCAATTTATCTATGTATGAATTGCAGAAATAACTTGGTGAAGGATTGCAGAACACAACAGGTTTGTTTACATTTCTACAGACAGTTCAGAAAGATCAGATTCCTGTGGATATCGAACATATTCTGCTTCATGCTAGTTTACATACCCACTCTACCTGAATATGTAAATAAGTATTTTTCCACCATCTTATCATTGTCCTATGTGGTTCTTTGAACTGTATTCTATGGGTTTGGTTAGACCAAGCATATTGTATGAATCTAAGGCAGTTGTCACAAAAGCAGCAAATGGAATCACCCAGATACTTTCAAATTCTAGTTCACCCTAAATGTACACAGCAATTGTTCTTTGCTTTATTTATTCATCTAGTCTATTTACAGCAAGCTGCAACTCTGGGCAGCTACTGATGGATTAAAATGAATGCCAAAACAATATACGGAACAATGCCATGACACAACTGAGGCCAACCCATACACATTTCATATCAAGGCATTTCAGGCTGACTCACACCCAGCCCAGTGCCCATGGAAAAAGTCCCTTCTTCAAAACCAGCAGGGCAATCCTAATCTAAGGGCATAAATTCTTCCATAGGGCAGTAGCTGGGATAGAGAAGACATGCTTTCTAGATCTTCTCAAATGCCAGTCATACGGATCCTTGTTGGATCTCTTGTTCTTTGATGACATGTTTAACCTTAGAAAAACAAAGCTTTAAGTCACATTAAACAAATATTTTATAGTATCCAGGGACAACTGTATAAACAATCAATCAATGGTAAAAAGAAACATGCATTTGCCTCTTCATTATATTTTTATTAGACATCACTTGGATGTATGCCTGAAGTGGCAAAATGACCATTACTGATTCTGTTATTTCTGTAAGTAGACTACTAAAAATTACGAATTCATATTTTCTCCTGGAAACTTTCTAACACAAATGATCCTTTCTCATGTGTTTGTAATCTACTCAACCTATATACCAATTCATATATCTCATTGTTTTAGTGTACTTTAGACATGCAAGTGTAAAGTACACATATCACAAATAAGTTTCCAAATGCATTCATCAAACCATGCCAATCTATTTATGAGCAAGTCATGATTCATTAAACTGTCTTTAGACTGAACTTTGTACTGAATCTCATCATGGATTGAGCACATCTGTCTCTATGTAATGAGTTAAAACTCTTATAACAGGCGCCTCATGAAACTGTTGAAGTTCACTTCATTCTTATGATTTCAGAAACAAGACCAAGGGCATTATGAAAGAGGAAAAGAGCAAAAGTGGTAAAATGGTATTCTGCTCCAAAATAATAAGCAATAAATAAACTCGAGAGTGTAATAAAATTGTACCATGTGTGCATTTTTCCCCCTACAAATTAGCAAGAGAAAAAAGGAAGGGAGAAGGCTGGTGGAGTATTTTTGACAGAGATTTTTATTTCCTGCTTATGTTTAAAATATTTTTATCAGGCTTCTTCTGTTTATAAAATAGCTTATAATAAGAATGATAAAAATGCACAGGCAGCAACATAAATTGAAATATTTAATTTTGTACTTTCCGCCCTAATCCATTTGGGTTATGATAAGTAGCTTATGATAGACTGATCTAATATAGGTAGTCCTCAATTTACAGCCATTATTTGGCAACTGTTCAAAGTAACAATGGCACTAAAAATGTGACTTATGACCAGTTCTGGCACTTACGATTGTTGCAGTGCTCCCAAAGAGTCAGAAGAGCAAAATTCAAGCACTTGGCAACCAGCATGTATTTATGACCATTGCAGCATCCTAAAGTCATCCATAACTAGCATTTGTGATCTTCCCAGGGACTTACAAGCAAGCCGATGCAGAAATTTGGAATCACTTAATATGTGATTTGCTTAATAACGGTGGCAAAAAGATATAAAGCCAGGTGTGACTCACTTAACAACTGCATCACTTAGCAACAGAACTCCTGGTTCCAATTGTGATAAGTTGAGGACTACCTGTTCTCCAAGAGAACAGAAAAGATATCGTTTGTGCTCTTTATACAGTATGTACTACTCAGAACAAATTGAATTCTACCTACATATAAGTGGTTCTCAACTTATAGCCATTTGTTTAGTGATCATTCAAAATTACAGCAGCACTGAAACATGACTTATGAGCAGTTTTCACACTTACAACCACTGCAGCCCCATGGTCACAGGATCAAAATTTGGGCACTTGGAAAGTGGCATGTATTTATGATAGTTGCACTGTCCTGTAGTCATGTGATCACCATTTGTAACCTTCCCAGCCGGTTTCTGACAAGCAAAATCAATGGGAGAAGACAGATTCACTTAATGACTGCATGATTCACTTAACAATTGTGGCCAAAAAAAAGCTCATAAAATGAGGAAAATCTCACTGAACAACTGCCTTGCTTAGTAACAGAATTTTTGGACTCAAGTGTGGCCATAAATTAAGGACTACCTATATAAGTCTTTGGCACCAAATGTATATAGGTGAAATTCTTGGATCTAGTTTAAAAAAAACAACATGGTTCAACTTGAAGTCTGCCCATCCTGTTTTCAAATTATCTTAAGTATACTTAGATACACTGACTATTCTAGCATGACACACTTATCCATGATTAACTAAGCTATCATCCACTTCCATTCCTAGGTTTACTGAGCAATGAATCATATAGGTTGGATGGACATCCCATGATAGAACAAAAGAATTTCACAAATTATGGATCAGCATTATACATATCCAGCCCATCCATTCTTTTTTATAGTTCCAAAGATTATGGAAACCCAGAAAACTGGGTTAATTGAATGAATTAGGGCCATGGGCAAGGGTACTGTGCCAGCATAGCATAAGCAAGGACTCCAACTTGAGTAGATGTGATCTTGGAAAATCTGTTGTCCTCCTCTATAAAGGCCTTATGTTGCCACCTATATGTGGGGACCCCTTGTTATGTTTAGTGACAAGGTGAACTTGTTTCATGATCAAAACTGCTAAACTACAAAGGTCCCAATGTACAGCTGATCTTTCATCAAAAATATTTTTATTTGACTAAAATATTTTTTTTTTTTTAAAGAATCAGTCTCAAAGCAACTTCCTGGAAATCTTGTTCCTCATATTCCTATGCTCTTTACACATTGTGCTCAATCTGGCAGCCTTTTTTTTTTCATTTTGTCCTTCCTTTTTCTGAATAAATATCTTCTAACTGCATGTACCTCCTCTGTTGTTTCTAGTTTTCTCTGGCATATTTCAAAGCATTTTCTCCCTCACAATTTTAAGTCTCTCCAATTTCTGTCCCCTCTGTTCAGCAAACTGGACCCACATCAAAATGATAATACTCACATGATAATGTCACAATGCAAAATTTGCCTTTACATGCTTGTGTCTTGACATCCGACAAAAGGGCAAGTTTCTTTTGCTTTATGTGGTTTTGTTGTTATGTAAATGATGGTTTTTATGCAAGAATTTATTTCATGTGACAAAAGTATTGTGTTATTTGGGCCAGCATAGTCAATTTGCTTTAGAAATCTGAAAACATGCCAAGCCATCATCCTGCTAAAACTGCTTGAACATTTTCACACCAAAAAGTTTCTTCCCTCACTCAGACATTTACCATTGGGTCATATAGCTGTTTTAGTTGTATGTCCTGTCTCCATGCCAGCAATAGCTACTATTCTTACTAAGAGATCAAAATGGAATCATCATCTTGTTCAAAACAAAAAGAAATAAAGTTGAACAAATTATGTTAAGCTGTTGCAAAATCATCAATCCTAGGACAAACTTTTAATGTGGGTAAATCTATACATCACAACGTAGCAAAGAATAATAAAAGTCCATGATGCCACAACATATTCTACCTCCTTCTCTGCCATGGTAACTATGCATCTTAGAAATCCAGCTGTAGACAAGATTGAGAAAGACAAGATAATGCTTTCACTGAACAGAGGACATGAGACAAGAAAAGAAAAACTGTATGAGTAACATTTTGCTTAAGATTAAAGTTCTGCAGGTAGTCCTTGTATATATAGCAATTGTCTCAATCCTTTGCAGTTGATGGTGATCCTCACATATATAACATTTTTAGTTCTATAAAGCTGAAGATTGTAATTGCAGTTTCACTTAGCAATTGCTCTGCTTAATGACCAAGCTGCCGGTCCCAATTGTGGTCAGAGTGAGGATTACCTGTATGAGCCTGTTTGTCAATGTACAGTATTTGGATTACTTATACTGGCAACCCATTTTCCACTAGTTCAGTGTCTTGCTTTATGCAAATTCACTTTATGTCAGGTTTTCAGGGAATATATTCTTAGAGTGGAGTGAGGGAAACCCGTATGGAAGTCACAATTTTTGTGTCACGATGTACACATCCATCCAATCTTCAGGCTTATTCTTCTTTATGGAATCCATCTATCATGGCTCAGCCATCATGTTCAATGAAATCCCTCTCTCTTTGGACAAAGTGATATTACTTCCTCCATCTTTGTGCAGACAGATACTTTTGGTACCATACCCCAAAATGATAAATTGTCTATAACGAAATTTATTATCTCCTTTCGAGCAGTTCTACAGTTGGCAACATAGGACTTGGTTAGAGATGCTATGACTAATCTTCAGTGTGTAGTTATTATATCTCAGCTCTCATTTACTGTAAAAATAAAACTTTATTGAATTATAATCTATGAACAGATGATACAGTTATGATAAACTGACTCCCTTTACAGTTATACTCCAAGAATAGATTGCATCAGATATGGTAAATTGCTTCTTAAAGAAACACATCTAGAAAACTCCTTCAAGAACCATTCAGTTTGTCACAAATTCAGAATAACTGTTGAGGTTATCACAGGAAGTCTACCATCAAATTTCTTTTTTTTTTTTATTTATAAATACTGGTTATTTTCTTTTTCTTGGTCATCTATGCTTTCCTATCGTTCACACACCTCACTTTTCTTGCAGTTATTTTTCCTATTCCCTCTTTTTAAGAGTTCACATTTTACTTCCAGTCCACAGGGGAACAAATCAGCTGTCCTGCATCGACCTTTCCTCAAATTCCCGGTCAATGGGAATTGCCTGTAACTTTTTCAGCAAAGAGCCACGTGACAGCATAAAATATTGTACAAGGAAATAAATCTTCTAGTGGAAAAGTATGGCCTCCCCCAACGAATAACACCACTCGTTTAAAATCTCCAGGTGGAATGAATGGGGGTGAGTGGAAGGAAGGGTGGCTGCTCTTTTCATATAGTATGCCATCGTTTGTTTTTAAATCTTGTATTGAGATAAGTGAAGGTTTACACGCCAGCCTTCGATTTTCCAAGACTTTCCTTTATGAGGGGCCCGGATCCAGAAATAAGAGTTACTCCCGTGCTTCTTTTCCCTCCTCCTCCTCTTAAAACAAGTCTTATGCCTTGCACTCACCTTCTCCGCGTCATCTCCCAGAGGGATGCCCAACTCCTTAAGGCCACTATGTAGCTCAGCAATGTCCACTCGACCATCCTGGTTGCGATCTAGTTTCTTGAAGAGGTTTTCGTACCTCGACTTACTTTCGGGCGCTTCACAGGCAGCCTCCGGGAACACAAAGCCCCCCAGTATCCGGAGCATTGTGCAGTCTTAAGAACTTTTAGTCAGGAGGGCTAAACAACAAAAGGGAGATAAATAAACAGGAAGAGAGCCAAAACGCGATCCACGCAAGGGCCGATCGTAAAAAAAGAAAAATCAACCTAAAGGCCGCGCGCTATAGCCAAGTCTAAAAAAAAATAAAAAATACCGTTGGCTTTTTGCAGCTCTTGGGAGGAGCCATCCAACGTTTAACGAAGACGACGGGCGAGAGGCAACACCCCAAGAGGGAGCAGGAAGGGGAAGAGCTGGTTTCTCCTCACTGGATTCTCCGGGTTTGTTCACTCACGGCATAGGAGGGGCTTGGTTCCTTTGGCCTCCTCCCTACGTACATAAGGGAGCAGAATTTGCAGAAAAGCGTATTACGCAGGCGGGGGTAGCCAACTTCACCCCGGTGGAAGCCCGCTACAATCTTTACTGTGGTATTTGCAACTGTAGACAAAACAGGGCGCGCCACTTTGTCTCTTTTTTTTTAAACGCCCGAACCTGTGGCACGATCGCGTAGTAGAGGTAAATCCCAGGGGATCTCCGGAAGATTTTGCCGCCGAGGCGAGATGCAGCAATGGGTTCAATTAGAGTCGCTCTGATTCACATGGAAACAATCGCTTTAAAGCGAGCGCGGCTTTCCATTAAACACAGCTTGCTTCACCATCGTGTGAAGGCTGAATCTTTTTGACGTTTGGCTTCCGCTGCGTGTTGAGATCTGGGATTTGGGACATTTTACGCGTTTTAGTATGGACCGCTGTAAAATGTGTTTCTGAGCCTTCCTTTGGTATCAACCTGGTTTGTCCCCAGCATTTGTTGAATTGCGAGCGATCTTGCTTATCGAGGATACCGTAACAAAAGCTGCCCAGGTATCCGCAGGGCATGGTCAAACAAGATAGTGACCGCGGGGTGGCGAACGAAACTCCGCCTGTTGTTTATGTCTTCTTTTTTTGGCCATACCCTGCAGAAACTATTGCGTAGCACAAAACATCTGGAGATCCAAGATTAAGAAGGGCTGAGTGGCAGGCAGCATATGCAACATGCTGAAACTAGTTGAATTTTATTTGTGAACGACTATTTTTAATAATAGAAGTTCTAATCCTATTGGAATCTTTAACAGAAGAGGTTCTTTGTTTAACTATGATTAGAAGTGGCCTAATAGTAAAGTGTTTTGTTGTGAACAGCCCCGAGTCTTCGGAGATGGGACGGTATATAAATTTTAAAATAAATAAATAAATAAAAATTTTATTCAGACACTATAAGGTAAAGGTTCCCCTTACACATATGTGCTAGTCGTTCCTGACTCTAGGAAGCGGTGCTCATCTCCATTTCAAGAGCCAGTGCTGTCCGTAGACATCTCTGTGGTCATGTGACCAGCATGACTAAATGCCGAAGGTGCACGGAACACTGTTACCTTCCCACAGAGGTGGTCCCTATTTTTCTACTTGCATTTTTTACATGCTTTCGAACTGCTAGGTTGGCAGAAGCTCAGACAAGTAACTGGAGCTCACCTCGTTACATGGCACTAGGGATTTGAACTGCTGAACTGCCGACCTTTCAATCGACAAGTTCAGCGTCTTAGTCACTCAGCCACTGCGTCCCTGTCGGACACTATACTAGTTATTAAATATTAAGGTGATTTCCGCAACCAAACTAGGGCTGTGCAAAGGTTTGGATATGGAGGCAGAAAAATCCTACAGAATATATGGGAATGTTTCTCTAATGCTAGTCATCAAAACAAATATATTGTTTCCTGGACTGGTGTTACAACTTCAAAGGGTGAGCATATAAAAGGAAATGATACAGTTGCTTTAAAGAGTTGCAGACAGGTAGCATATGTGCTTTTTGTCTTGAATTCAAAGTACCACATAGCCTTGCCAAACTACCTCAAACTACTTGTTTAATCTAACTTCAGAAGGATGTTTGTTATTGCAGGGGTGTCAAACTCACAGCCTGCAGGCCGGAGGTGTCACACACTGGCCATGCCCACCCCCAGTTTAGCAAAGGGGGAAAAGTTGCGATATGTTTTTTTTTTCATAAAAAAGTTTTATTAGTCACAAATGCACAAAATAATCGCTTATATTATGTAGAAATTTCCATTATCCAACAGATAAAAATATAATCAAATTTTCATTTTTCA
>JAOYMU010000263.1:2327544-2342699 GCA_025802295.1 Psammodynastes pulverulentus | reverse complement strand
ATTTCTATCTCTATTCAAATTTCTAATCAGGCCTTTCTAATTACATTAGAAAAAAAGAATATATATATCTATAATAATTCCTTTTAGCCATCATCTCTTGACCATTTTTATACTTCAATTCTTATTCAATTTTTGGCTTGCCTCCCATATTCCTCTCTTTGATCTTTAGCTCTATCAACATCTGTATCTTCACCATTCAGGCTGAATATTTCTCCCATCTTGGTTTATTTCATCAGTCATTATTGTCTTTATTGTCTTCTCCTTCCCATCTTCTTGCTTTGTTTGCTGGTTTGTTCTGTCTTTTCTTCTGTTCCCTCTGCTATTTCCTCTTTCCTGGACTTTTTGATCTTCATTCATTATCAGTTGTAGCATATTTTCTATTTTCCCATATATACCTTGCATTAGATACTTTATTTCTCTGTGATTTTTTTCCATAGTACCCGTAACGCTTTGAAACATCAACATCATTTCTTTTGAAATCTCACTCCCTTCTTCCTGATAGAGCATCTTGTCTTAATTTAATAATTCCCACTCTTACTCAAGTCCAAAAACAATATATTCCAACCCAATGTTACTCCTCAGAAAGTTCAATAATCATAGTTCTTTACATCTCAGGATTATTAATCCATTCCATTTAAATAGTCCAGGAAGCTTCCACAAATCAAATATCACTTTGCTTTACTTAAAAGTTTTCTTATTCTCATAATAGAGTCTCCAGTAATCATAAAGTAACTAGTTATAGAACAGTAAGTGTCACCACAGTCCTCTAGATCAGTGCCCCCCAACCTTTTTATCGCTGCGGACCGGTAAACATTTGATAATTTTTCAGCGGCCACACTTCCTCTGTGCACTTACCTCACGGCAGCTTCTCTTCAGTCCCCGCGTCTCTGACCTCGAGTCCTCAGTCCTCCCGCGGCGCCTCCTCCTCGGCCAATGGCATGGGGTTTGCCTTTCAGCCAATTAGGAGGCGGGAGGACCCACAGTGAAATTATTTAAAGTTCCTCGGGCGGCCTGGTACCGTTTGATCCATGGCCCGGTACCAGTCCGCGGCCCGGGGGTTGGGAACACTGATCTATAGGATGTTACACTGAAAATGTATGGATTATGCTTTTGTGTTCTTTTACGAGTTGTTAATTACAACAAAGGCAAAATAGAACAAACTCTAAACAAAAATCCATTCTTGTTTTGCAGATTGATGTTTCCAAAAGAGTATTGGTTTTTATTATAATCTGACTCAATCCTCAAATGATTTATCTTTCCCCGAAAGAACTATTGAAGATGGAGGGAAAGATCATCATAATTCAATTTTTATTTGTGTATAATAATTGCTTATATCATTCATTAACTGTTTATTACCAAAATAAAGTATAGATATTTTAAAAACTAAAAAATGTGAAAAGGAAAAAGTTGCAAATTTCCCTAAATAGCTGTAATATATGAACTACTTATTTCATACTTTTAAAAATAATATATATATATAGAAATTCATACAAAAGAACTGTAAGTCAGGAAGTATTATTGTTCTACACATTAGTCTCATTTCTAAAGTCTCACTTGGCAGAACCTGCTGGATCAGACATATATTTACCATATCCATTCCACAATTTATCTTGTGACTGTAATTCAAATTTTACCTTTGCAAAAAGAAAAGAAAACCATTATAAACATATTATAATATGAAAGCTCTAAGGCTTCCTAGATTAGAGGAAGACTAGATTATAACTTTTCTTAATGCTTGTGAAATAAACATTTGTTCTGATGTGGAACTTAAATAGGATAGAATGGACAATGTTTGATGAGTACTACAACTCAACCAGCAACCAAAGTAAAATCCAGTTATGTTGAGATGTCATCTGAAGGGAATTGGCTAAAGGATTATGTCTGTTTATAGCTTCTGGAGGTTTAGGGATAGAGAAACAGAGATCTTAAGAGGAAACTCAAGTTTGTCCCCATATTTTAAAAAAACCAATCTTGTAAAGTATATATTTATTAGTTTGTTACCACAATATACTTTCTACTCCACTTGTGGAAGCTGTGCAAGCTTTGCAATATTAAAATAGTATGATTAAAATAAAAAGACTGCAATACAATTAAAATAAATTAATCTGATATGGTACTTTTCAGAGGTAGCATGATGTTAATTGTCTCAAATGCCTTTTGAAAAATTAAGCTTTACTGACTTTTTGAAAAAATCTGGAAAAAATGGGGATAGCTGTTACAAGGAATGGGGAAAATCACTAAGAAAGTTGAAGACAGTATTTCAAGAGATTCTCGGCAAGTGTTCTTTTCCAGACTTTACTCTATATACACATTCAACTTGGAGAATGTAGATCTGAATATATTCATACTCTAAGAGATAAAGATGATTTAAAGGTAACGATAACCTTTGCATTTCATCTGGAAGACACTGTGATTTCTGTAGTACTTGGATTACTTGCTGAATCTCTTGCACTCATGCATGGCATGCTACATGGCATGCTACATCCGAATTTTCAAGGACACTTTGTGTTGTATAGGTTTTGTACAGGTTGACAAATGAACAAACAAATAAATAAAATTGCAGCTTTACATATAAATAAAGGTTTTCCCTGTCCAGTTGTGTCCAACTCTAGGAGGAGGTGCTCATCTCTGTTTCTTACCTGAGGGAGCCAGTGTTGTCTGAAGATGTCTTTATGGTCATGTGTCCAGCATAACTATTTGCCGAAGGGTGCAGAATGCTGTTACCTTCCCAACAAAATGGTACCTATTTATCTATTTGCATGCTTTTGAACTGTTAGGGTGGCAGAAGCTGAGCAAGAATGGGAGCCACCCTGTTATGCAGTACTTGGATCTTAAACTGCAAACCTTCAGGTTGCAAGCCCAGCATCTTAACTGCTAGACCACCACACCTTCTTTTAGCCTCACATATGGTGCACTGCAATAATTTAGCCACAAAGTAAGAAGGCTATAGGTGACTAGGAGTATATACAGGATACAGGAAAAGATGCAGATGTATACAATATATAATTGTCAAGGCCCCTCCGTGTGTTTAATCAGGCCATTATTTCTTCAAGCAGAAGTATTAAGTTGAAGATAACTGCAAATTGCAGTGCAAGGTCCACTTAGGGGTATGCTATTCCATTCCGAATAAAATATGGACTATTTTTGGACTGAGCCAGCTTATAGATCTAGAGTTACTTTGTATTGATTGGATTCAGTATAAGCCTGATTATCTTCATTCTGACCTTAACATACTTCAGGCACCAGCAAACACCTAAATTACATCTTTTGCCCAGTCAGGAATGAAGATATATAAATAGGAATCAATCAACAGGTTGCTCATGCCTTTTCCCATGCTGGCTTCATGTGGATGGAAAATAGTACAGGAAGATGATAGGCTTTCCCCCATATATTTAGTGACTACTTCTTTGGACTATGATTTTATGAGTTACTTTAGACAATGCTTCAGGGCAGGGTGGAGGAGAGAACTATTGATATAAGTGAAAGTCAATAAGTGAAAGTCAATTTCACCATTCCTGCTGCCTTGGATAGGCTCAAATTAAGGTTTCAAAGTGTTGGAATATTAGGAACTACATACTGTAACTTGTGGATCATGTATTTTCTATAAATGCCATAGCAAATTTCAGCACATACTAATTCTTAATAAGATATTGTACAATGTATATTTTTATTGATGTCTATAAAAAATTAACAGAAGTTGCCAAGTGTTGTTGGATGGAAATCAGTGATTGTATACTCATTGATATAATAATAACAACAAAAATAGCAAATGCAACGCAATAAATATGTTTCTGTGCTGCCCCATGCACTCTCTCACACACGTAACTGTGGTTTAGTGAGTTTATTAATATCCCCAGCAATTCCCTTTTACCAAAACTCAGAACCATCCAAATTAAGTCCAGACCTGAACGGGCCAAGATTAGTCCAAAGAGCAATGACCTAATCATCCACAAATAATTGAGAATTGCTCAAACAAAGTAACTCCATTAGACAAACTTAAATCCACCAGGAAAAATATTAAATCCACACATGAAAGAGGTCACATGGCAAGAAAAGTGCAGAATCCCCAAGATACAATTCCAAACATGGTGTCAATCCATAATGAAGCAGGAATCATGATGATCAAACAAACAGTTAGAAAACCAACACGTTTCCAGCAATTCCTCCAACTATTGCTATGATAGAGCCTTAGGGGCACAGTGGTTAGGATGTAGTGGTGCAGGCTACTTCTGCTTACAGCCAGCTGCCTGCAATTTGGCAGATTGAATCTCATTAGGTTCAAGGTTGACTCAGCCTTCCATCCTTCCGAGGTGGGTAAAATGAGGACCCAAATTGTGGGGACAATATGCTGATTCTGTAAACCACTTAGAAAGGGCTGTAAAAAGCACTGTAAAGCGGTATATAAATCTAAGTGCTATTGCTAAAACTCGTTTAACAACTGTCCCACTTAGCAAAAGAAATTTGGGACTCAATTGTGGTTGTAAGTCAAGGACTACCTGTAATGAATAAATGGCATGTTTTAAAAACCCAATAGGATGGTCAATTTTAATCAGAAAAATGAGATAGGGAGAAATTAAGCATTTCATTCCATCTCCAATCAGATTCCTAATTTACTACTTCAAAATTTAGTAAAAAACAAAATTAAAATATCAAGAAATTGTACTCAGACATGTTACGTTTTACTTTAATGTACATTAAGAGCATTTGATAAAGTCAAAGTTAATGTATTGGCAACTGTTTTTTTGTACAGAACCAAGTGCCAGAGGTATATAATCTCAACTTTCAATATTATCACTTGTTTTATCTAATTACAGTTATGTATCTAGAAGTCAGCAATATGTTATGTTAGAGTAAGGTAGCAGATTAATGAAAGAAATTATTTGTTCTGGCAATCCTTTCCTTTCATCTAAGCCCTCCAATTTATTCTTTGTCTTTACTTTTTAATATCAGAGCATCTTAGATGTTAGATATACCAAATGCAGTACTAGCAAGTGCATTAGTTTCTATTTAGATATAGTTCCAAAGTCATAGCTGCTGAAAGTTTCATAAATTATTACGTTCAAGGAAAGTAGGAAGTCCATGATTAATTTCCTTATAGTTAGTAAACTATCTTTCCATATGAAGGCAGAACCAACCCTATTTACACATACTTTTGCAAATACTGCAGGCATCATCCTAATCTCTGGTTTAATAATAAAAATAATAAAAATATTTAAAAAGCAGCATTGGATACATATAAATCCACGTGGCTATTAAGATTAAAATGAAGATTGTAATCATTGTAGGAGGGAATTAACCTTTGGCGTCTTAAGTTTTATAGGGGATATTTTCTGAAATAACAAATCTTGTGTGTTAGTGTCTAATTATCTTGTAAAAAAAATTTATATTTACAGAGAAGTGGTGCAAGCAAACTGCGTTCATTGGAAGAAGAGGTTTTCATTTATATGTAAAATAAGCGCAAGTGCCACAACAGGGATTCTGGATCCCTGCATCTGCAGAGTCTCTGTACGAAAGGTATAAACGGGTGTCATATTTACATTTGTATTCTAGTTGTGTCCCTGTAAATTTCAGATAATTTCAGTATCTCTTCCCATTTAAGTTATAAGTTTATATATTTATTCACTTTGTTATTTCAAATTAGATTGTCTGAGCATATTCTGCTCTAGCTATTGCCTAATATTTTATTGATGTATAAAAGGTATTTTACAAGTTGATAGCTCTGGACAGTATTCATACATAAGAACTTAAGATTGTTGTACCTTGAAATGCTGCAGCTTTGAATGGATTGCAGCACATACTCCATGTATAGTAATATAAACTATTCATGCTGGCTCAATATATTTGAAATCCAGCATATATAGAAGGCCCTAAATTGAAGAAGGTTGGATTCAGATAGAGCAGTTAGATCTAAATTTGTGATTATATACACATACACCATATATATACTCATATACTTATCCATATTATTTTCTTTATTATCTCAAAAGTAAGAAAGATTCTTTAAGATAGCAATATCAATAACAGGAGCACTTAGATTTATATACTGCATTATAATTCTTTACAGCACTCTCTAAACCAGATGTGTCAAACACGGGCTGGATTCGGCCTGTAAAAGGCCACAGAGTTGGCCCACAGGGCCATCCCAGAGACAGCAAAGGACTGGCCCCTGCCACCCCGGGACCAGCCACACCCATCCAGTCAGCCACAATGACCAGGCCATACCCACCCCAGTCCTCCAAGGGCAAACAAACTCCCAATGCGGCCCAAGACAGGATTGAGTTTGACCCCAACCGATTTACAGAGTCATCTTATTGCCTTAATCTGGGTCCTCATTTTACCAACCTCAGAAGGATGGAAGGCTAAGTCAACCTCGACCTGATCAGGATCAAACTCTTGCTATGGGTAGAGTTCGCCTCCAATACTGCATTCTAACATTACAGGTTCAATAAGTCCTTGAGATTCAGATTCGAAACAAATAAGGGAAAGGGAAAGAGCTGGTAGCCTGCTGTTTCTTTTCCTTATTTTTACTCTGCCTCATCCAGACCTAGAAGAATAAACATTAGCAGCTCCCTTTGATAACAATCATAACATCCAAATTTTACAAAGAATACTGCTAATTGTATGAAGTTGCTTGCTATGTTTTCTTATAAAGAATCCATATAATTTCATTTGATTTGGTTTTTTGACTACAAGTATTTATTTGTTGCAGGAATTAAAAGGAGGGAAGACTTACGCAAAGGTAAAAAAATAACACTTGTAATACAATGCCTCTTTTTGTTTCCTTTTCATATCTGTCTGTAACATTAGTTTAGAGATATATTTCAGTATAGACTTTTTATTGTTATGAATGATATCAGACATTATAAAACTTAGTTATGTAGCACAAAGATAATAAGTCGTGCTATGAAGCCTAAATGTGCTTTATTTCTTTTTTGTTCTGTGATTACCAACTTCATTCTTTTGTCAATAGTTGGGTTTTGCAGATCTGAACCTGGCAGAGTTTGCTGGATCAGGAAATACCACTCGCCGCTGCTTACTGGAAGGTTATGATACCAAAAACACAAGGCAGGACAATTCAATTCTCAAAGTAATTGTGTGGGAATTTTTTGCTATTCCATTTTGGGTTTTTAGAAGTAGCTTCTAAATAGGAAAACAAAGCACAGAAACCATCCATTATTTCATACTTCTCTTCCTCTTTCCCCTCCATCCCCATTCATGATCACAGTACAATAAATGGGACCTAAAGGAATTAGTTTGTTTTAATAAGATATCTGATGAAAAATTGTAAATAAGCAAAAACCCATCAGAAGAAAGTTCTTAAATTATTAAGGGTGTTCAGTTAGGCCTTTGTAATTGATTTTCATAAGGTTTTAATCTACATGCCGCAACTGTAATCCATTTTTGTAATAGCTCTGTTTGGTAGTTCACTTGATAGAATATAATTAATTTTTTTCTTGTCCTATTTTTGGAATTTCAGTTTGATTTCATTTTTAAAAATTTCATTCTCACTGATTTATAGATCTTAATCAGCATGCAGCTAATGTCTGGAGACCCTTGCTTTAAAACGTAAGTTTAAATTTATATACATATTTTTCTTAGTGTTTGTCCCATTTGGTTGTCTGCTTTTTATGCACTGCTTTCCCTACAGTCTTATAACAAATCACTATCAAAGCGTGATGCAATGTGGAGTTTTACTTTCTAGCTGGCTGTTTGCTGAGCTAATGCTGATTAAGGTTGAAGGGGATTGATTGGCCCAGGATCACCCAACTCCCTTCCAGTAGAATCTGGTTCTCCTTGCTTCTAGGCCTCAAGCCAGCTCCTTGACCTTTACATCATGCTAGTTATCAATATTTATGAATGTGTGTGCATGCATGGGCATGTACATGTATCTTGCTTGCTGCCTATCTATAATGTTTAAGAACATAAAATACTAGCTTTAGTGACCTAATTCCATATTCTATCCTACATGAGCGAAAGATTTGCTGTGCAATTGCAGTGATTTTTATTTGTACTGTTCGTTGTCATTTTATTAAAACTGGATTCTGCTTAAAGCCAGATTTCAGTCACCAAAGGCAACTAGATAATTTCCTTCCTTTTTTCATATTCTTCCTTAAATGTAAGCATTATGTATAATGCAGGGTAAGTGTATTAACTAAATGTCAAAGCAAATAAAAATTTATATTTATGAATTAAATGTAAAAACAAACAAAATAAATTATTATTTGTTTCTGCACTATTACTTTACATCCTTAAGCACAGTATACAGGTAGTCCTTGAGTTACAAATGTAATGGAGCCTGACAATTACATTCATAACCTGAGGATTAGTTGGAGTGAATCACGACAAAAAGACATGATCACTTCCCACTTTCACCCACACATTGATTAATCGAATGTGCAGGTCGTTAAGTACACGTTAAGTCACGTGGGGTTGTCTAGTGATGGAACAGGCCACCTGCTTGAAACCACCCAAGCCCTCTTGTGACCCACTGAGATATCTCATGCTTCTTCCCCTGGGATTCCCACAGTTGCTCCCCCCCCCCATCCTGCTGCACAGGGCTACTTACCTTCTGAAGATCTAGCGAGTTGTCTCCTCTCCACCTTTCTACTGTGGTTTCTTTGCCTGCTTGCAGTCTTGGCGCGAAAAGTATTTACAAACCAACAAGACTTTGGGGCAGCAAAGTTGCATTGCTTCAAGCCTTCCATCGGCTTGCAAACAATTTTCACACCATTCCAATCTTGGTGCAAAAAACTTTTGCCAGCCTATGGGAGGCTTGAAGCAATGTGATTTCGCTGCTCCAGAGTCTTGCCAGCTTGCAATCGCTGTTCGGCTGGATCTGGTGCAGGCCTTGATTTGCCAAGAACAGACGCCTAAAGTGCTGTAGTGTGAGATCAGTAGCGTGAGATCTCGTGCTACTGATCTCATGTGATCTTGCACTACTTTAGGCCTCTGTTCTCTGCAAATGCACCAAAGCAGACAAAGGAACTAACAGCTCCCTAGATCGTCACAAGGTAAGTGAGTCTCCACAGGCACTGGGACTGTGGAGACCTGACGGGAGGTGGAGGGTGGAATAGGCAGGGTAAATGCACTTAGTTCATAAGTGTGAATGACTGCCATGATGTTGCAACATTCCTAATTGTGTCATAGTTACTTGAGTGGGGTAATTTCGAACAGTCGCGAAGTGAACTGTTGTAACTCAAGGATTACCTGTACAGCTGAATAGCACAGTACCACCTCGATCTCGAAAAACGATATTGTTGACTTACTATTTGGGCGCTTTAATGTGATAGAACAAAAAGATATTTATGTATCGTTGGTTAGTTTGATGAGTTTCTCATCTACCCAGTGTATCATCAGATCTGTATAAGAAGATAATTTAGCACTAGAATTGCAACAATTTGTCTTAAATTATGGGAGACCAATCCAAAGGAAACAAGTCTCTCTGCCTCTTCTATAGTGATGGTATGTGCTGTTGCTCAGTCTGTCTCAAAAACTATGACAACTGGCTTGTGTTAGTCTGCTTTTATCATATGAGCAATATTCTTGTCTGAAGTTAATGAGCAATGTTGAAGGACCCCTCTTAGTCACAACCTTGTCTTTATTTCCTAGGGTTACATATTTTAACTGTATTAACAATAACATACTCAGTTAGCAATACAGATGTGTACCTTGCATTGTACTATATGTTGGATATTAAAGATGTTCTTTTACTTCTGTAGTTTGGCTTCTCATCCATAAGAGACAGTTTGAAAGAAAAAAAAGTAGGATTGGGATGGATTTCTAGACTTTTGCGATGAGTCATGTACTGTAGCTCAGTGAGTGATCTAATTGTGGCAGTGCAGCTGGGGGATTTTCTTTTCCATTAGCTGTGTTACAATTTACTTGCAGGCAGTGCAAAAAGAAATGTATAGCACTGTAAAACAGCATACATTCCTAATTTGCAGTTAATTGTTTTAAACTGCACAGATTTAAATAGCAGTGTAAAATTCAGATATGAGGACCTGAAATAATTGATACAAATTTGTTAGTTTTTATAATGCCATAATAGCAGTTTTTCCTTCTTGCCCAGAGTGCCCAGAGTAAACAACTATAGTAATCAGGCTTGTTTGGTTCTGTACTTAATCTGAGTCATCTGTAAATGTCATTTGTATTGTATTTCCTTCTGAAAATTTATTTTGAGGCTGATTACTTAAAAGTAGTGTTACTTTGATGTGTCATTCAAATATAGTACAATAACTATTTACCAGCAGGATAGAACATCTTCATTTCTTCATAATATTAAAAAAATATCACTCATGTTTGCATTAGATACTTAATGTTACATTTCGGAATTTCATGTTTAATCTTGTTAACATACTATAGCTCCAATTCTTTTCAGTGGAGCTGGATTTGGATGTAGCATGCAAGACGAGTTGCAGAGTAGAAATTTCAGCTTTACCTGTCAGTTGTATACCAGGAAGACTTGTATTTTTCAAGATGACAAAGTTTAAAAAAAAACTTTGCCTGTCAAATAATGGTAGAAACCTTGAGGAAGCTTGCTCCAGATGGTATTTCAATCAATTATAAAAGCCGGATGAACTAATATCGGCTTTCCCCTCTAAGTGAAAAAATAACCAAAATAAAGTAGGATTGTCTTGCAAAAATTGTGGATAAAGCCATAAAGTCTACAAGCCATATGTTGTACCCCATCAAGGATCTGGGAGAAGGAGGTGGTATTCATTGTTCACTGGAATGGTTCAGTATGTTTTTGACAGCCCTTCCTGATAAGCCAGACAGGAAACCCAACCAGATGAGCCAATTTTACTTTATTGTAAGGCTACAGTAACAGAATCTTGCAAATCTGAAAGTACAAATTTCCTGTTGTCTATTTCTATAGCCCGACCAATTAGGGCAAGTTCTTCCTTTTCTTTCTATGATTATTAAGCATCTGTTTGATAAATGTTATTTTAATCCATGCAAGCACTTTATTCACATCCTTCATTATAGGAGTACTAATTTCAATGCTGGCAGTCTTTGTCCTTCTGCTGGTAATTCTACATCTGCCATAATTTTCTCTCTTAATTCTTCTGGTCAGGGAGGCTGTTCATAGGTTGCTTCAGTGCTGGCCTGTACTGGTTCTGTTGTTATTACTACTTCTAAGGTATCTCTAGTTCACTCAGCTCACTTCTTTTATATTTGTAATTGTTATTATTTGAGTTTCTTCTACTAATGGTTTTGGATCTTTCATATATTCACAATTTTCCCTAAACTTTTCCACTTCTGCTTCCCTGAATATTTTATTTCTAATAACAAATCTCCTTTGATCTGCTAGTAGTTGTTCAGTGGTATTTGAATCCAGATACATTATTTTCCTTTGTTGAAATATTCGCTTTAAGAAGCCCGCACTGTTGGTTCTGATTTATAATAGCAGATCATAATGATATGATTTTCCAACACAATATTTTTTGTCTTATATGTAGTGGTTGTTCTTCCCACTTCCGTCAGGAGTCCAGCCAGAGCTCCTGAATCCCTTGTCCACTTGTTGTCAGATGCTGCCTTGTTGACAGACAGGTTGTTTTATAATTATGTGCAAGTAATCTATAGTTTAGATTCACAGTCTAAGATTGGGGGAAACTTAATAGTTCAGGGCCTAACCATGGAGCTAAGAATTATTTAGAATTAAAAGAATATAGACAGTTCCAAGTAGAGGGTTGGGGGGGGGAGTTGTAAAATTAGGGTGTTCAGGTCTGATAAATTCCAATATTTCCAGTTATCAAGGAAGTTCTTTAGGTATTGTTCCAAATCATGATTGCTATAATAATGGATTTCTTTTCTCATAAGCATTCACCTTCGATCTTCAAGTCCCAATAGTTTGTAATTTTTCACAATTGTTTTTCCTCAGTCCTAGCATCATCTAGAATTATTATTAATAAATTATCTTTCTTCTTTGCAGCAATGTTAAAACTTCTAATGGCTGAAAATCATGAGGCAGCAACCAGCAGTTCTCAGACTACAAGGAACTATTATACAAACAATTCTCAGCTACCCAAGACCACCAATCAAATCACCAAATAGCCATTAATTTTAAAAACAGGAGGGAAAAGCCAGCTTAACTCTGCAGCACAAATATATAAAACCTCTCTACATTTTTTGCTCTAGAATAGGCTGTGTAAATTTTCATTCATGCCTGCAGTATTATCTAGCTGACTTTTTTGCTGAGTCAAGCCAGGTCCCAAATAACAGATTAAATGTCTGGAGAGCTGAAAATTATTGATAAACTATAGCATAAAGCCCGTTGCCCTTAGGTATGGATACACAAGTATACACCACAACAACCTTCCATCTCAAACTTCTTTGATTGCAGACCTCCATCTACAGCAATGTCTATACCAATTGCTGGAGAATCAGAATCCCTGCATGAAGACAGAAAAGGTGCAGAGAACACTAAAGGGTCACATTTGACTGTATCAGGTAGGAAACTGGAAAGCGATCAACCACAGGAAAATGAATAATTATTCAGTTAACTCAGTATAAGGCTTCTTAAGATAATGAATTGTACTTCAGCATAGCTCTCTTTCAAATATTTCTCTACGACAAATCAACTAATCAGGTATATCGTAAGAAACATGCATGATATGTCTTTTTAAATAAAGTACTGCCTATATCTAGAATAAGCAATACTATCATATATGACATTGTGGAAATCACCCAGCATTTATATGCCATGGTGTATGATACAGTTTCCCATCCTTGCTCTGTGACAGACACCTACGATATTTCAATGTACATCATAGCATAAAGGGGGCATAGAATTTTAGGATTATCTGTTTTGTGAAAAATGACTGTCTTAAAAGAGTTAGGATGTTCTTTTGAAGAACGCCTTCTTGCATTACAATTATTTCCTCACTGTTTTAAATATGGAGAAGCATTCTGATATGTAGTATCTTACATTTCAAATTTGTTTAAACTCTAAGCAATTTTTGTTGCTGGAATGTGTAGCTCATTTCTTAGTTACCAGTATTGATTCAAGTGTTGGGATGGCTTTTAAAAAAGGAATGTGTAAGTATAGCGGTGACCAACATCATTTACTAATATCCATCCTTAGTGGATTACAAATTACAGTTGTTTTTAGTCCTCTGTAGTGATAACAGATGTGTTATCAGAGTTATTTTTCAATATAAATATTTAAATGATCAAAGCTAAATGAAGGCAGAATAGAGGATTTTTAATAACAGGAATCAAGTTCCTTGTAGAAAGATAGATCATTATTAGAGAAGTAAACGAGTTAACATAGTTACCTACAATTATTTCCTAATGTTATCTGCATGCTAATAATTCCTCATATATAATGCAAAGGTATAATATTAGTGATCAATGCAGCAAACGACTGATCAATTTTAATCAAGTCTTTATTGCAAATAGCTAGTTTAGTTCCCCAGTTACCTGAGGAAATAACCCAGCAGTAGTGCTGTTCAATCTGACTTTATTTTTCTAACAGATTTTACAAACAAGAGCATCTCGGCCCCAGATGAACTTGGAGCATGTGGACATTCTAGAACTTCTAGTTATGCAAGCCAACAATCAAAAGTATCAGGTAAAACTATTATTCCTTCGCGATATATTTTCAGGGCTTATAAATAATGAATTTTCTGCTTTGTTTGAAAAGAAGTTTTATGGATTCACAAATTATGCTCTTAAATTGAAAATTCCTTACTAAGTGAATAGAGAATTTTAAGAAATATTTATGAAATATTTACAAAACTATGAAATATGTAAGCGTTAGCACTTTCTTATGGGCCCAGCTCCAATACATTTAACAGTAATCTAAACATAAGCACCAATGGTAGTTTTTAACCTCGTCTTTGTGCTACTAAAAAGTGTATGTATATATTGCATTTCAGGATGTTTAGATGGCTGTTTTAAAATATGCAAGCATTTAAAAATTATATTGGCAAATGAAGTCAACACTATATAAATACAGGCAGAGCTGCGGGGAGGGAGATGTTAAATATGTCACCAGCTTAATGGTATTACATTACTACAAACAATCCTACTCTAATCCTTCTTGAATTCCGTTGATCCTTTGGTGCCAATTTAATACTGAACATTACCGGTAGTTGACTAGATTCTTGTGTATAAGTTTGAATAAATCTTCTATGCAGCAACTTAATGTTTGATCCTGATCCTTTGTATCTGGCAAACAAAGTTAGAAAGTTTGAAATATTTATCAGGCCACTAACAGTTGAGAATGCTTAGCATGTAGAAGAAATTAATGAGGAACTACACGATATGCAAAGGAATATTCAAACTCAAGACCAGTGGTCTCATTTGGGTAAATTAACTAAAAAAGTTAGTGTAAAGGTAACAAGAAGCCTCTTGATTTTAGAAACTAATTCTAGCTGCCTTAGTCATTGAGGGAGTATGTCAGGAGGACCCCTCAGCAATTTGTTTGATTTCTGTAGCCACCCAACTCAGAGAAGTGACTCTGGCTGCAGTTTACCTCCTTCACCCTCCTACAAGTCTAAGAAATACCCCTTTCCCATCTATCTATGGATGGAAAAAAGGAAAATCCTTATGTACAATTGTGGGTCTTTGAACATATGAAAGGAGTTTACCTATGCACTTTGAGAAATTCACACTATGTTGTTATGTAATTTGATTGAAAATTGCTTGGTACCAGTAAACTGGTAATTGCAAAAATCAATTTCTGACAAAAAAACACCATTCAGGAGAATAGATGTGCTTAACAATGATTGAATACATGATTTGGTTAGTGACTGCAATGACTCACTTTATGGCTTGTTAAACACAGTTGTAAAATCAAGTTCTGTCAACTGATGCCTCAAGTTACAGCTTATGACCAAATTTCCAGACTTGATTGTGGTTGTAAATTGAGGACTGTCTATATGCATAAATAAACAATTACAAGAGGAACTTATAAAAATAACAATTAATCAACAAGTTATTAGAAAATCATGTCTAAAGGCTGAAGAGCAAGCTTGTTTCTTTTTCCAAAATAACAAAGGTTAACCTTACTTTAAGAAGTGACTTTCTGTGGGCACTACTTAAGATCTCTCATAACCATTATTATACCATAACCTGTATTACACATTGGCAAAAAAAATCAGAACATAAAATACAAGCTAGATGGTCACAACCTAGTAGATGACCCTCAC
>JAOYMU010000263.1:2315896-2327444 GCA_025802295.1 Psammodynastes pulverulentus | reverse complement strand
CATGATAAGATATAAGAAAATTCAACATATTGTAAACAATGTATTTTTATATCTGTAACCAATAAAACTTTTTCTATCTAAAAAAAAAAAGATTAGAATTGTGAAGGGAGATATAAATACCTCAGCTTAGGATGTCTTTCCCCTTCCTTTGTAAAGTCAACAATAGCCAATCCAGATTCCTTCTAGTTGCATTTGGGAAGGGGATTAATAGCACTTGGCAATAGCACTTAGACTTATATAACCGCTTTACAGTGCTTTACAGCCCTCTCTAAGTGGTTTACAGAGTCAGCATATTTTCCCCACCCAACAGTCTGGGTCCTCATTTTACCCACCTCGGAAGGATGGAAGGCTGAGTCAACCTTGAACCTTGTGAGATTTGAAGTGCCAAATTGCAGTCAGCAGAAGTAGCCTGCAGTACTGCAGTCTAACCACTGCACCACCATGGCTCTTAATTAAGCTTTTCCTTCCACTGTTTCACATCTTCAGCCTTGCCCAGAACTGCTAACAGCTATAAGTCTGAAGCAGATATACATTATATAGTATTGCCAGCTGAATGGCAGTATACTGTAGTTCTATACTATAGTCATTACTATAGTACCCACTGAATGGCAGTAGTAAAGTGCCTCTTTTGTGCAGTTCTGATGGACCACTCATGTAGCAATGCCGGATCCAGCTCTTAAGGGAGTCAGCAGCTGCATAAGCATGCCCACATGTGCCTAAAACAGCCTATGGTATTATGATCCAACCTGTTTCTGAGCAAATTTTACAGGGGTGATGAAACTGATCAGATTCTACATACCTTATAGCTATGGTGGACTTAAGGGGGCAAACACTCTTTTAACACTGGCAAAGTTAAGGATGTCTCCATCCTGGGTGGAAGATGAGATGAATCCATCTTCACGAGGACAAATAAAAGATGTTGTTGAAGCTTCCAAGGTTGTTAAAAAAATGTTTCTACCATGAAACACTTACTAACGTTTACAAAATGAAATGTTCAGAGATGGACCTTGCATATATGAAAGGCTTATTTCTGATTTCTCCTTGATAACTGCTGCCACCCAGGGTGGACAGTTAGGAGCTGGATGGAACAATGATAGCAATAGCACTTAGACTTATATACCACTTTAAAGCGCTTTACAGCCCTCTCTAAGCGGTTTACAGAATCAACATATCGCCCCTACAATTTGGGTCCTCATTTTACCCACTTTGGAAGGATGAAAGGCTGAGTCAACCTTGAGCCTAGTGAGATTCGATCTGCCAAATTGCAGGCAGCTGACTGTAAGCAGAAGTAGCCTGCAATTACTGCACTCTAACCTCTGCGCCACTATAAGCAAACAACCAAACCCAGAGAGCATCAAGGACTCCACTATTTATTATGCAATTGGACTACATTTTAAGGTAATGTTAAAAAAGAAAAAGGAAAGTGGGTGAGAAGACGGAAGGGTTTTTCGCTTGATGGAATAGATAGAAGTGAACGTTTCTCTGTTGGGGTTGAAATTCCTTCCTTGAAATTGCAGCTGCAAGCACAACAGATGGCCAGGGTTTGGATCGCATGAAGCAATTTTACCGTGACTGAAGCTCAAAGGGAAGATTAAGAAGAGTGAATTTAAACCAAGTTCAGAAGGAGTGGGGTGTGGAGAGGGAAACAATATCACAATTTGACAGGGCAAGCTGAGGGGGAAATGGATCAAAGTTGCCCCGCATGGGCTTTGTTGCTCCTAATCAAGAATTTAGCAATTTGGATTCATTGTTATTTTTCACACTGGAGTTTTGTATCTTATTCTTTGCTGAAATATCCTTCCGTTCCTGGAATGCAGCCTGGCCCACACGGGTGGATTACAAGACACGTAAAAAAGCCAGATCAGTTTTGCAATCAATTAAGACCCGGAAACAGCGAGATGCTATATTAAAAACTATGCTATGGACCTGTTGTAGGATATATCACATCTACACCTGCACCATTATTTTTCAGAATGTTACATCTCACTCTGCATAATCAGTTGAAAATATCTTAACACCTTTGTGCCTCGAAGCATTTTACCAGGACTTAAAAATCAGTTTGAGGAAATCAGAGCTGAAGAAGCTTCTTGGACAAGAGTGAAACATCTTCAAAGAAAAACCAGGAAGTCCAGTTGCCTTTTGAAAAAGCACCTTTGGGTCAGTTTGGGGAAACTTTGTACAGCTCACTATAGGGGAAAAAGAACTAGGATTATAAATGGGATTTATTATTAGACCGGAAAGGGCCTTTATGCTCTTTTCAACCAAGGCCACAGGATATTCCAGGTGAAGGACATGTAGTGGAGGGCTACAGCATGTGCCAAGGGGGGTCATGGAAAACCAAAGTGTATTATAGTGCAAACACTGTCTGGTTGGTACCAGAAAATGCACCAGTTTCTGTCCCATGTGTGAATCTAGTCATGGGATTTGGACACAGAAGAAAACAAGATCAGAAAGGGACTACAGGTAGTCCTCAACTTACAAGCACAATTGAGCCCAAAATTTCTGTTGTTAATAGCAATAGCATTTACACTTGCATATCACTTTACAGCCCTAAGTGGTTTTACAGAGTTAGCATATTGCCCCCACCAATCTGGGTCCTCATTTTACCCACCTCGGAAGGATGGAAGGCTAAGTCAACCTTGAGCCTGGTGGGATTTGAACTGCCAAATTGCAGGCAGCCGATAGTTAGCAGAAGTGGCCTGCAGTACAGCACTCTAACCACTGCACCACCGAGGCTCTCACATTGGGGAGGATACATAATAAATCCATCCACTATCAGAACATGGATAACAGAACCTGAAGTTTTATACAGGATCTGGTTCCCTTAGGACTTCATTAGCATGGAGGATGCTCAGGGACTTTCAGTACTAGGAATTCATATTTGGTCATAGAAGTTGAAAACTCTAGATCAACACAGATAATAGAACCATGGCCTGGTTTAGATTGCCCCATGATCTGTTTAACAGTGGTGTGTTGAATAAATCTAGAGTTATTTGGATTCACTCAACATATTTAAGACATAAGCCATGGTTCACAAACCACAAAGACAGGGTCCAAAACCAAACAAATTGCATCGTGGCTTCTTGCAGTGTTTGAAATCCACCCAAGTTCTATTCCCTTCTGATCACTGTACAACAATGCTTTCCTGTTTTATTTTTTTTTTACATCATATATCAAATGCTGTCATTTAAAATAGCTGTCTACAGCAGATGCTCTTGATTGGAGTATCCTGCTAGGAACAAGTTAAAAATGTTTGCCTAGAAGTCCCAAGGCCTTTGTGGAGAAAATGTCACACTTTAGGCATGATAATTAATTATTCTCTATTTGTATGACAAGTGTTAACAGTATGTTTGGAAAGGTTACCAAGCATCTGTGATACGCTTGCAGTAATTGGAAAAAAATCAGAAAATTATTGTCTTTTGCAGGAAAATCTCAGTTCGGAGTTTGAAATCATGTGCACTAATTCTGCAGAAATAAAAGCAATATTATGTCATTTTAAATGGAAAAATATATTATAAATAGACGACCCAATAATCTATAGTACACCTGATCTGCAAACAAACAAAAGCATTGAAGGACATTAGCTGCATATAGATTCTACCTGTAAGTCAATCAGTTTCTAGAAAAAAATTCAAGCATTATCTTCAGAGAAGACCTTTTTTTACAATGACCACTTTTATGCAAATACTCAACAATAAAAGAAAGTAGGTAGTGTCATTGTAAGTCAAACGTTCTGTTAACCAACTCTGCATTTTAGTAATTTCTTGGAATCTAATAAAATTGCACCTCTTCAAATTGTGGAGGGCAAGAAGTTCCATCATACAGATCTTCATCCCCCTTAACCCATGGCATAAAAACTATTAACAGATTTTCCTTAAGAGTTTTGCATAAACTAAGTTTATACTGGATGAGAAAACAGCCCTGCAGATATAGGATGCCTAGGTAGAACTCAGTGTAACATGTAAATAAACCACAGCCTGTATAAACCATGATTTGCATTATGTGCGCAGATCAGGTCATTGAGTCTTGTCCAGCCTGAAACAGACTGAGCATAATGAATCTTGTTGTTTGTTGTTCATGGAATTACAGTGCAGTGACACAATGTTTTCTTTTTAAAATATCATTCTTTGTTTATATTTTCCCTTTTTAATTATAGAATATTCAAAGTTGCTAATAATCTCTATATATACCACAGTTGAGATACCTCTGGTCAGACTGCATGTTCCAGATTATCTTGGAGTATGGGTGAATAGAAGCTGATACTACTTTTAGATTATTCAAATTAACACAACTCCTTTCTACTAATTTGAAAGCATGCTTTCTACTTCTGAACAGTTGTTTACAGATTCAAAGTAAATGGATATGACAAATTCAGATGTTCAGGTATTCTTTCAGTCAATACTTTGTAACACTTGTTTTGGCAGAGATAATAACTTCCAATATTTTTTTTTTATAGCAGTCCAAGATATTTTTACTTTTGGAATTTTTCTCTACAAGTCCTTGCAGAACAATTTTAGCTCAGAAATATCCTTAGATCTCCTCATATGCATTGAATGCCCCAGCATGATTTTCAAGTTTATAAACTATGAAGACTATTCCAAAACCATTTTTGTTTTTTCTATAAGTACTTCAAGACAGATTTTGTTGAAATAGCTAACCTTTTTCTAGGTTTAATTTTTGCACTGATTATGGAACAGCTTGAAAACCAAGAAAAATCTCTGGTAGAGTTACTACAAACTGAAAATACTTGCAAAATAGAACCTACACATAACTATAAGCAATGTCCTGAAAACTTTACCTGACACTGGAGTAGGTATCCATAGGTCCACACAACAGTGTTGCTTATACAATGATCTACATGGGAGAGTTGTCAGGAGGAAACCTCACCACAAAAACCATTCTCTAAACTGTGCAAAAGAAAAGCACAAGAAACCTGAACTATTTGGGATCAAAATACTTCGGAAAAATGAAACAAAAATTAAACTGTTGGGCCACAACTACATAGGATACAACTGATGAAACGAGGCTGAAGTACTAAAGAAAATAACGTTTTGCCAACCATTAAGCACAGGAGATGGCTGTATTATGCTTTGAGGTTGTGTGGCAACCAAGTCTTTCTATGATGAGTTTAGCAAAGAAAGGTGAACCAGAATCCAGAATAAATGTAGAATGACTCTTACCTGATTAGAGAAAACACTTGGAAGCTTTTAATTCTCTCAAAAATATCTTATAAAATTCTAACTGGAAAAAGTTTACAAACTTTGATACCTGCCAAATCCACTGTTTTCTTGTTTTAATAAACAACAGCACATAGGGCTCAGCTACACAGCCTAGGAGAGTACATGTAGATAAAAATACCCCATTTAATATTTTCTGAAGACCTGACTTCTCAACAGAGCTAGGTTCTCATAGATAGCCTCCTACTACCAAAGTAAGCAGAAGCCAGTCCAGCATGGTCCAGCATGAAAGCAACTGGAAAAATGGAAGATCTCCCATCTGGATAACCGATGGTGTATTGAAGAGAAGACATGGTGAAAGGTAATGACCTACTCCAATTGTTTAAGAAGATCAGCTGTTTATGGGTGCAATGCCTGCTCTACAATATTGTTTTAGCTGATGAACAGAATGGAGTCCTGGCTCCCCCAGAGTAGTTGGCTCATTGTTAACCCTGTAATTGGCTTGCCCATTCCCAGTTTAATACATAAGCTTTAATTTTTAATGTAAGTTTAATGCATAAGCAGACCAACGTGCCTACCGTCCCTGTCCTAATGTCCTTTATATTCGTACTTGTTTATACTTATATGTTTATATGTTATGTTCATACTTATACTTCTTTTTCTCATATATATTTGACAAATAAAATAAATGAAAATGAAATGAAAACCATTGCCTTATTTTACTACAATTACTACCTGTAATGATTTAAGGGTCCATGCCTTTGCTAGGTACAACAAGTACTTACTAGTTGCTGATAATCAAATGTGGTAACTCACAAATAGCTATATTATGATTGACATTAAAAATGGCATATTCTGGTTAGAAGAAAAAGTTGGAAATTTTGACATGGCATCAGACTAGTGGCTCTGAATTAATAATTATATATTTTAGGATACAGTACTGCACATTCCAGATCATCCAGTTTCTCTGATCTCTGTCATAAAAGAAATACTTCTGTGGGAAGCACATCAACTGGTATAAGTAGTATTTTAGAGCCATGTGAAGAGGCTGAATCCAGAAGCACTGAGGATAATCTGAAACCAACTATGAAAGATGCACTCTCAGAAAATTCAAACAGGTAAATACTTTGGACAGTTTAATAATACGTTAGTTATCGATCGTTGTTCTGGAGCGTAGCATTTCTAGATATTTCATATTTTTCATAGGCTACCAATAAAACAGGATTCTGTGGAATCACAGCTGAAGAGGGTTGATGCAACAAGAGTTGATGCAGACGATATTGTTGAAAAAATACTGCAGACTCAAGACTTCAGTTTGGACTCAAGTGCAGAAGGTTTGTAAAACAAGAATGAAAACTTGAGAATAAATTGTTGATGAATCATTCCAACTCTTAGGTTATACAGAGGAAAATCATTAATGATGTAGTAATTGTTAAAGGTACTAAAATAGCACCTACTGAAGAAACATAACAGCAGCCACAGAGAGGGACAAATTATGCAAAGAGCATCACACCAGTGAGACAAAGATATGTTCCACCCCTTTTGGATGCGGGTCATGATATATACATGCATACAGTGGCCGACCTTGCAGCCCAGCCCAATGCTACTTTGATCATTTTGATGAAAGCATTAAATCTTTTGACACTCTGAGGAGAAGCAACTGTTCAGATTAGAAATGTATTTGTAGAATTAATACTCTTGACAACTGTATTTTTATTTTATTTATTAAATATGTATAATTTGGTAACTCAAGATAATCTATATATAGTAATTTAAAGGGGGGGGGGTTGCAGTTTCCACAATTCCAGTTTGTTTGAAACTTCTCCCATCATATCCCTTTCTGCTCCAAAGGTTCCTAGCCCTACTTACGGCTGGAAGAAAGAGAAAGGAAATATTGATTGTATCATAGTTCTTCTACAAAACAGCTTGTCAAACATAGTAATACTGCATATTTTAACATCTATTTTTGCAGAAGAAGGGCTGAGACTTTTCGTAGGTCCTGGAGGGAGCACTGCCTTTGGAAGTCATCACTTACCTAATAGGTATGTCGTTAATGTAATGCATCCTTTTATCTGTGACATAATTAGCAGTGGAAACCATATCTCAAAACTTCAAATCAGTGTTTCTCAAGTTTGACAACTTTATGAAGTATGGACTTCTACTCCTGGAATTCCTCAGCCAGACATACTGGCTGGGGAATTCTGGGAATTAAAATCCTTACATTTTAAAGTTGCCACGGTTGAGAAACATTGATTTAAATCATCACTGTAAAGTGTCAAAAACTTCCATTTTATATAGCATGAAAGAATATAACACAACCTTTGTGTTACACTCTAATATTGAACATGGAGAAAAAGATAGGGGAACATGGAACAAGCAGAAAAACAAGAAAATTGTTTATAAAAAGGAAGAAGAAATTATACCAGTTGTCCAACTTGCAAGTATAAAAGACAGACCTTCTCCGTTCTTTGAATGCATTTATTTATGTTTCATTTTAACCATTGGTTAAACTCAGTTGTAAATTGGTGGGTGAATAACAGAACCCCCTAATTCTTTTAACATTCTGCTTCTTCTGGGAAAAAAAAGTGTTAACATAAAAACCTATTCCCAAAACAATCTTATCTATTTTTTCTCATCACATATAAGGTTAAAAGGTTAACTTAATTGGCAATGAAATAGAAATAATTTGTACAGTCTTTTTCCACACAATGGCAAACTAATTTAAGTTCCAGTCTAGCCTACAGACTTGAGATTTCCTGTCAGCCTCCCATATGAGCTTTGTTGCTTTCCCCCTTTTCTTGTTTCTAAGACTATGGCCTTCATGTTATGGTTAAATCAAAATAGTCTCAAAGGACCATTTGAGTTTAGATTCTAATTAATGTAACTTTGACGGAGTCCATTTTTTAAAGCATACCTTGTAAAACAAAATAGCTAAATATATAAGTGGTGATATTCTCAATTATGGATTTATACCAAATTCCACATGAAGAAGTGAAATTATTAGTTATTATTTGCTGGAGAAACAAAATGTGACTTCAAATGTTTACCTTGCTATTGCATCCGTACTGCCCAGTATACCTCTCGAAGTATGAAAATGTTTCCTGAATGATTCTGAAAATGCTTCCATTCTATCATCTGAGCATAGAATGTGCTAACATTATGTCCTGGCACTTAGACATTTAAAAAACTGAAAACTGAAAATGTCTTGCAATATGAAATTTCTACTGTGTGTGAAAGCATAAATTATCCTACAGGTAGTCCCTTTGCTAAGGAACACAATCGTAAAGTGCAATATTACATGATCACACTGACTTTATGATTGTGGTTCCTGCAGTTGCAGCTGTCAGGCGAATCCTAAGAGTCATAGCATCTGACAATCATATGATTACCATTTGTGACCTGCCAGCTTTCCCCGTCTTTGATTATTGAAAGCCAGCAGTGAAGATTGCAAATGGTGATTGATACTATGAGATCACCAAATGCCTGAATTACAATCACATGACTATAGAGCAGTGGTTCCCAACCGGGGTTCGATCGAACCCCAGGGGTTCGGTGAGACAGTCGCAGGGGTTCGGTGGAGGAAGGTGATCAACTCGGGCGGGGGGCGGGCGCGTGCTACGGAAGCCGAAGCGGCTCAAAGGGCCTGGTAGGGTGCGCAGGTACTCATGCGTCTCCCTTCCTCTCCCCTCGGCCCCGCCCCTCAGAACGCTCAGCGCGGCTGCCGACGTGGAGCCGGCCGAGGCAGCGGCCAAGGCGGAAGTAGCCTTTCCAATTAAGAAGGGTTCGGTGAATGTGCATATGAAACTGGTGGGGTTCGGTAGCTCCAACAAGGTTAGGAACCACTGCTATAGAGACTATAGGTTGTCTCTATAGTGTACAACCATTAGTGTGGTGTACAACCGCTACCATTAGTACCCATTTTCAATATCCTTTCTTCAGTGCCACTGTAACTTTTAAATGGTCACTGAATTAGTGTACATTATGTGAAGACTACCTGTACAAGTTCAAGATTTCCTTTTGTTTCTGTTTTTTCCTCTAATCTTTCAGAGCTGGATCTGGAGCTTATGAACAAGTGGTTATAAAACGCTAGAAGAACTGGACTAAGTTGATGGATTTCCAGAATTTATTTCTCAATATTATGAAGGATGAGATCTTCTGAAAGTTGGCATACATTGGTATGCTTGTTTACTTTATATTGAAAATACCTTCTTCTGAAATCATTTATAAGGACAATTTCCCATCTTTTAGCATGCTAATTTGTTGGCAGATTTGTTGATGGAGTTGTTGCATTGTTCCATATGTAAATCAAATTGGGGTGGGGGTTTTTTGGAAAGAGGAAAAAATTCTATATAATTGAACATATATTGAAATCAGAATAGGAAATGGGAAGTACTCATTCAAGGAAGTGTTTTGAGAAAGAATTACTTTATAAACGTGTAATTTTAAAGTGTGACATGCATTTCAGTAATGTATTTTGTTATCACTTGAAAATGAGTGACTAACCCTAAATAGGATTGATATGCATATTTTATTACTGTTGAATATGCCCAGAGCCACGCAGGTGCTGTATGTATTCTTAAAACTGTGAAAAAGTATAAGATTGCATTGACTGACATTTAGTCTGTACCTAAATCATCACCGCAGGATTGAATGAGAACTTTGAGCTCACAAGATGATTTTGCAGAGAAAGCTTGGAAAATATCATTTGGGAGTGCCTTGTTTCTAAGTAAAAAGGAAATACAAACTATTTTATGAAGCTTTAATAATAAATAGTAAACCGCTATAAAGATAAGCACTTTATAAAGGTTACTTCAGTCCATGTGAAATCCATTATTTTAATTGAAGTTCCAACTTAGGCCTGTTTGAGCAAATTGAGCAAATGGCATAATAGCAGTTCCCTTAGTTTTTGTTGCATTTTTTGTCAGACATGGTCCATGCATGAAGGAAATACTTGTCAGATGCAGCATCACCTGTGCAAACACTTACATGGATAAATGCTTTGCTCCTAGCGCTGTCCAGTATTAAATCACTTTTTTCCCATGTCTTCTTAAATAGAATTTATTTCAATTAGACTTACACAGAAATCTCCTGGAAGAACTGTGATGTGTAAACATTTGTATAAACAAAACAGTATAATTTGCCTATGCAACAATTTCAACAAAGCATTATCTGACAGCAGAAACATCACTTTTTTTTTGCTTAATAGTATGAAAACTACCAATAATCTTGAACTGTATCAATAGTTGTTTAGTAGATGGTCTCATATCTTTAAAAAGTAGAAATCGATACACCTTTAAAAATAACTTTTAATAAGCTAATTATAATATCTTATTTAGTGTCTTATTTTTACTGTTTTCATGGTATCACTGATTCTTTTTGAAAAGAGTATGAGTTATTTTTAGTTAAATGAAGGATTTTTAATGTTTGAAATACTGTTTTTTATAAATATAGCTTTTTTGCTGAAATCACACGTGTGAACTCTTAAAATAATATTTCTTTACTATGGTACCCAACAGTCTTCTATTATGTTTCAACGTGTTCTAACTTGACTTTAAGTGTTTTTTTAGCTGCTGTTAAAATAATGGAAAGGGAATGCACAAGGTTTATTTTGAAATACACTTTAATTTACTTTGAACTTTCTAGCAGTGTGGTTAACTAAAATGAACCTCCGATAGTGCTTGAATTTATTGAGGAAGGATCTTAGTTCTGGAAAATAACTGAATTAGAGAAATAGCAAATTGGTATGAGACTGCGCAGGTTAAAATAAATGATAGGGTCACTTACAGTACTCATAATGAGAAATGATCATTTTCAGCTAATATTCCATGGTGAATATAATTTGTACGATAAAATGCAATATTAGTCCATATAGAGATATCCAATTTTGTTCCTTTTAGAACTAGTACAGAGGGAATTTCTTTCTTGGCATTCAACATGGTGGTAGCTATTCTTATTCCATATGCTCATTCTATGTATTAATTCTTCTGTGTAAAGTTTGAACAAATATCATGCACTTTTATTAATTGTATTATTTTAATGAAGTGATTCCAGTGTCATCTGAGACATGGGGAATGATCTTCATATTTATATGGCATTAAACTTGCGTAAACTGTATACTGACATGCTAATTTTTTTTATTAAAATCAACATTTTTATCATAAAATACTTCATTGTAAAGTGAACTTACAAATTCAATAAAATTTGTTCTCAACTTTTATTGGTGTTCTTTTTTAAAATAATCATCACACAGACGTTTAAATACTTTTCCTGAATTACTTTTTCCCTTACAACAGTGTTCCCTAACCCCCGGGCCACGGACCAGGACCGGTCCGTGGATCAAATGTTACCGGGCCGCCAGAGGAACTTTAGAG
>JAOYMU010000263.1:2296034-2308413 GCA_025802295.1 Psammodynastes pulverulentus | reverse complement strand
AGAAGAAGAAGAGGAAGAGGAAGAGGAAGAGGAAGAGGAAGAGGAAGAGGAAGAGGAAGAGGAAGAGGAAGAGGAAGTTTCATCAGTTGTGCCTGGATGACGGGGGATGGAGGGATAGCAGAGGTGGTATTCAGCGCATTTTGACTAGTTCTGGAAATCCAGTAGTGGAAATTTTGAGTAGTTCGGAGAACCGGTGGTAATCTTCTCTCAGAAGTGGGGAGGAAATGGAAATTTTGCAGTATCCTTTCCCTGGTGTGGGGTGGGAATAGAGATTTTACAGTATCCTTTCCCTGCCAGGCACACCAAGCCATGCCATGCCCATCAAGCATGCACACAGAACCGATATTAAAAAAAATGGTATCCCACCACTGAGAGATAGGTACCTATCCAGGTCTCTGGATTTTCAGCCTTTTTCCAGGGCCTGAACTTTTATTACTGATTTCCCAAGTATTTAAGCATTTTTTAAACTAAAAGCAGTAGTTATTTTTCAAGTATTCACAGATGAAAACAAGGTCATGGTTGCAATAAAGGCCTGTTCTGAAAGAAGAATACCCTGTGTTCATGGTCTACATATAGAAATTAAACCAGACAAGCTTATTTGCCATCTAGTGTTGTCTATCTTAACTGGAAATAACGTTTAAAATTTCTGGCAGAAGTATTCATTGTTATCTATAAGTTCTTTATTTTAAAAATTGGGGAAAGGAGGATGAAGAAAGAAGAGAGGAGAAGAAAAGAGAGGAAAAGAGAAGAGAAGAGATACCAGGAGTTGAACCCAAAATATCTATTTAGCTTCCCTGAATGTTTTCTTGCAAACTAAATTTTTTTCCCCACATAGTTTCAACAGACAAGGGAGTGATTGTTCTTTTAGCTGAAAATATGCTGGAAAAGAGAATTGCCATGCTAATGATATAATAGCTAATTTGGCTTGCTCTGGGGGAGGTGTGGGTGAGGAAATACATTAGACAAGAACTTTAGTAGGCCAACTAAGACAAAAAAAAAATAGTGTGTGAATTTTGGCACCAGAACAGAACTCCATTAAAGAGAAAAACAAAACAAAACCTTCCTAAACAAAAGAAATATAGGGAGGATTTATAAAGAAAAAGATTACTAGGAGTCAAAACCAACTTAATCAGAATAATAATCAGAATATATCCAAATAGGATTAGATTCTAGATCATACATGTATTATCATTGCAGCAATAGACTATGTCTTTTTACTTACAGAGCTCAGTATACTGAACTGAACAGTATAAAGCATATTGTAAAGTATTCCATGATGCCCAGGCAGTACACCAGAGAAATGTACATGGAAACATAAAATTTGAGCAAAGTGTCTAATTTTTATATGCATTTGGAAGTCATGGCAGGTGGCAAACATTAGCTAATCTCTGTCCCCCTTTTTCCTTCTGTTCAATTGTATCTGATTTTCTGAGGCTGCCTGGACCCAGAAATGGGTTGCCATTGGCTCCCTTCTAGGGCTGGGAGAAAGTGACTACTCCAAATTCATCCAGCTGGCTTTGTGCCTTAGGCAGGACCAGAACTCGCAGAATCCCAGTTTTTAACCTGACACCTTAACCAAACTGGCTCTCAATTTCTATGCCTACTTGAATATAAAATCACTAGCAAATTTAAAACTTGAAAGTAAATCAGACTTGGAAGTTTAAAAAAAAAATCCAGAAAAAGGCATTTGACCATCTCTTGCTATAGAATTATCAAGAGAACTGCATAGATATGTAGTCAAACTCAGCATGAAAGAGACTTTACAAGTAACTGCTATAGTAACAGCTATAGCTTTCTCACTTTTCTTTCTTTACTGTTTTCTTTTGGAGCTTTATAGCTTTATTACAAGCTTTATTACCATGTCAAGTTATTTCTAGAAGCTGAGGTCAGCTTTGATTACTTCTCCCAAATGCAATATAAAATCATAAAGTGAATGTAAAACAGACAATAAAAAAATCAGTAGGATAGAAAATTAAGCATGAAAAAAATCAGCTTAGTTGTTTTTGCATTTTCATGACAACCTACAAAATTGGCTGTTGGCATTAATGGCTAAGGAAGCCTACCATTTTCTACTTTTCATGGTTGTTAACATTATCAAACTAAACAAGCAAATCAATCCCATTCAACTAAAACTAAATATATATATATATAAAACCATCAGTTTGAGGACTCATTGTTACTAGCTCCAAATTAAAAGTGTTAATGTACTGGTGGGGAGTAGAGTGGTAATGAATTTGTAATTCTAATAGTGATGAAAGAATAAGGTCTATATATCAGAATTTTTTTCATAATGTGTATTTTATTACTGTAATGATAATATCCTTTATATGTGTATTCTGGAATGAGTTTAGTAGTGTGATAACTTGGGGTATGACACAAAGGCAATACAGCCAGAGAATAAGTATAAGTCCCTTTATTAGCTCCAACTTTGCCCCCAATGTCCCAGTTACTCTTCGGTCTGGAAAAAAAACTCTCCCATGAACCTTGAAAAGCCTTTGGCTGCAAAAAAGCCAGTCCAAACATTTTAAGCAGAAAACCTCAAGCTATAAATCCAACAGGACAAGATAAGGAAATAAATCTGGTAGGACAAGATAAGGAGTTCCAGAATGAAGTAGCATGGCAGTAAATCAAGCCAGTTGGGAGGATGCCAGGGACTCAGATAGATGCATTCAGCATTTGTTCCTGACAACCTCCCTCCATTTGCCTCTCCCTTAAATTCCAACTCCAGGTGTGCCTTGTGAAGGGAATCAGAGCCTTCTCCTCCTTCCTAAGCCATGCAACCCAAGTTGCTCTCTTCTCTATTCTTCCTGACATGCCCTAGGATGAGGAGGGGGTGGGCCTTGGTCTCCATCTGAAACCCTCTCCCTTGTTCTACCTCTCCCCTGCTCTGCCCAGCCTGACTTTGCCCTTCCCCAGTTTCCTCACAGACAATGGAGCCACTCTCCCCATCTCTGTCAACTGTTCCTCTTCCCCCTCAGATTCAGATTCTGATGGGGGCATGACAAATAGGTTTTATTCTCCCTAGCCCCCTTTACTCCTTAAAACATAGTATTGCTGCTTTAGTTTTCTTTTGTGGGTGCATATTGTTTTGCTGTGAAAAAGCATCTTTGCATCTCTTTGCAAAAAACCAAGAAAATTGATTATCATTTTCAATACTTTGAAGACACCTACAAAGCAGTCCTCCATCTCAGAACTTCCTTAGAAGAACATACTCAGAATTGGGATTGGTCAGTATCAGGGCTTTTTTTCGGCACCAAAAGGTGCTGGAACGCTCCCCCCCCATTGCGTAAAAAAAACCCGGAAGTAATAGTGCGCGATTGGTCGAGACGCGTCACGTGACGCGGACTCGAAAAAGGTGCCGGAACGCAGTACCGCTGCGTTCCGGCAGAAAAAAAGCCCTTTTCCTACTCATACACTATCTTCTTTAGGGAAGGCAGCATTTCCTAACTATAGTGAAACACTGCTAAGTATCTACTATTTCTCTCTCTAGCACTAGGCAACGACTTTCTATTTCTCCCAAGCCTTTTTACTATAATAATTCAATATTTAAAATTAATGTATTGCAAAACACCGTTTAATGATTTTGGTTACTGTTAGGCTTTCATGGTTTGTATTTTTAGTACTACTGTTTTAATGTCCTTTTTCATATTTGATTTTAAAGTAATGCAAGCCTGGGAAAACCTGGTTAAGGGTAGCATATACATTTTTAAAATAACAGAAGAGCAAGGAAGAAAAGATAACCTCCATATATTCAGAATTATAGTGATTATTAAAAGCAATGGTTTATTGCATTTTAGTTTTATATTAAAATATCCATCTTTGTTCTTTATTCTTTCACCACAAAATATATACAAGATTGAAGGAACTTACCAGTTCTGAAATTGTGTTCGATTCCATTCAAATTTATGATCTGGATGTCTAAATAATGATACAATTGGAAGTAAATAATTGAATTCTGAGTTTGGTGTGCTAATTACGATCATGGCTGGAGACATGAAACCAAATACTACTTCTGGAAATTTCTCAAGCTCTTTTGCCTCTAGGTGTTCTATTCTGTAAGTACAAAGTTGTAAAAAAGATCTTTTTACTTCTCAGATCAAGTGAATATATTTACTTTAACAATATCCCAGGACTTCAATGCAATTGTTATAATGAATTGATGCAGAGAACAGAATTGATCACCAATATTCAAATTTTGGACACTGATGGAAAATCAATGGCACAGGAGTGAAACCAGGGTGGGAGTCCTGCTTGCCCTGAATCACAAATTAACTTTAATATATTGCACTGACAGGATAAGAATTGTGATTTTATACTTCTTTACTTCCAGATCATATTTGCATTGTTCTATAATCTAACAAATTGAAAAATTAAGAGAAGACGTTCCTTATTTATGAGACTTTGCTAAGAAACAGGAAATAGAAATTTATAAATATCCTAGATAACCCGTGATCCTTTGGGTCATTCTTTCAGAGATATTTCCTCACCCATTTCCTTAATGCCTTCAACAATGATAAAACTTCTAATATTCTGCCTTCACTGGAAAAGGCAGGATACATTCAAAGCCGTAGCTGAAAACAGCCCATATTGAACTGCATAGCACAATCAAACATCCGCACAGGAAATGGTTTATGACATTTTGCATTAAGTCAATAAACTGCATTATTATAATTTTGATGTCATAAAAGGTTTTATAAAATTTCTTCCACAAGAGCCATGGGTCCCAGATTTTGGATGCATTCTGTAAGTTAGCCCATCTGAGGTGCCTTGGATCAAAGGTTATAAGAACAAGAATTTTAGTAGTATATATATAAAGAAAATTGTGTTTTTAGTCATCTGAGTTTGCTTTTTAAACATTCATCAACTATGAAATATCAAAGGAATACCCACAGTTCAATGCAGGTTACCATATCAAAGCCCAGCATACAAGGATCTTTGTGAGCAACTGAACCCTGAAGAAGGGTGACTGTCAGCTGTCTTTCACTTGGCTGAAGATAGTCACTAGCAAGGGGAGACAGCGAATACCTGGAAGCAAATAAATTGCACAGAATGAAAGCATTGTTTTGTCTATACATCTCCCCTTTTCATCTTGGGTGTGCTGTAAATCATGAATGTATAATTCAGCTTCAGTCATTCAACATGAAAGAAGACTGTAAGTAAAAAATACTTGAGTTTTAATATTCTCCTCCATCAGTACATTGTAGGTACAATCTGAATAATGTCTGGCTGATTTATGAATGACATGGATACTGTTTCTTTGGATACCAATAGATCTCCTTGGTTTATTGCCATGTTTTTGTGGCATATGTTGGATTATTAATATATTAAATATTCTTAATTTGTGGACACTGAATAGATTTTTTCATACAGCATTATCTTTGGAACTACTGTCCTACTGTCCTGAAGAGGAATGAAAATAATAGTAGGCTTTCCTTACTCATTAAAAATAGAAAAATGTGCAAAGTGCAAAAATGGTATTATCAGGAAAGAAAATGTTTATATATTACTTTTTGATTAATTGTGCTAGAGATCTTTATAGCAATGAAATGCATAGCAAACTGTATATGTGAGAAAGATCAGAAACAAACAACCACATTCTTTATTCCTCAACTCAAAAATGTTGTAATCAATTCTCAATTAGGCACTGACCGATCATAGTATTTTTAAAGAACATTTCAGAAATGTAAAATAGAACTCTTTTCTTAGCAGAGAGAGACAGGGAAGGGAGGGAGGGTGGGTGGGTGGGTTTGGAGCACAAAACATTGTTTTTCCAAAAGTAACTTACACATTCAACTTACATGTTGTCTTTCATCACCTCTTCATTGATATCTAGCCCAACAAGTTCTTCAATACAATTGCAGAATTTTAGCATCCAGAGTAGTCTACAATCAGCGCATCCCAAATCTGCTACCTGTTAGTTAATTTGAAATTAATACAATTCCTAATATCACACATAAGACTTGTTTGATACTGTTTTCTTATGTAATGAAAATGAATGTTGATTTAATGCTAGGCTTGATTAGAGTTAATTATATGGTGACAGAGGACTGTGATCTACAGCACCAGCAAAAAAAATTGCTGTAACATTTTTAAGTAGACAATATCCTCACTACTACTTAAATTTATCCAGCAATTGTATGCAAAAATCACCATGCATATATTAGCAAAATCCATCAAAAAACATGCAGATATACGACTCCTAAAAATGAATCTTGCTTACCTAAAACCACATCAAACATCTCTAATTTGAAAGGTTCACACATTCCACTAAGCAATTATTATTTTAACCCAATTAACCAAGCAAGTCATGCTATGCCATGAACCATACTATAATGTGATTTGTTTTTAATTTAGCAACCTGTGCAACTGTAGCCTTTCTGTGAATTCTAAATCCATAGTTTATGGCTTTGCAGGTAATGAATGGATTCAACTGTGGCTTTTTAAATAAACTATGATTAGGCCAACAACAGTTTACTTGGGACTTCAGATTATATTACTTAACCACTACCCTTTATTTTTCTGATCTGAGTAAGGGTCTACTGTTTTATTGAAATGCTTTTTGGGCAGTTTGGGGACTGCTAGAGCAGGGGTGTCAAACTCACGTCACGTGATGTATCAGGACTTTTTTCCCCCCTACTCTAAACCAGGTGTGGGGATGGCCAACACGTGACACATCCGGCCTGCAGTTTGATAGCCCTGTGCTCGAGGTTCCATGAAATAAGAAACTTTGGAAATCTTTACAGTGTAAAAATTCTAAACACTAAAATAATACAATTTATACTATTCATGACAAATACAAAAATCCTCACTACATTAGTTGTTTGGAGTCTTCCTACTGTATTACAATTCCTAATTCATTTTTTTTTTCAACTGTGTTTTATCACAGCAAAGTAATAACTTTAAGGATTAGAGCTCTAATGCAGTCAACCATACTGAAAAAAATTGTAATAGGAAACATATACTAACCTTTTTAGGTTTATGCTCATCCACCAACTGCTTAATAAAATGGTAACGTTGCTTATACAGGGGTGGTGTAAATGTAGTAATCTTCACAAGGTCATCTTTTTTCATTGTTACATCCATATTCAAAACTAAGAACAAAAAATAGCATTATTTAGATACTATACAGGTAGTCTTCAACTTATAACAGTTTGTTTAGTAACAGTTCAAAGTTAACAATGGTCCTGAAAAAAGTGACTTGACTGTTTTTCACACTTACGACCACTGCAGCATCCCCATGGTCATGTTATCAAAATTCACATGCTTGGCAACTGAATCATGTTTATGATGGTTGCAGCAACCCAGGGTATTGTGATCACCTTTTGTGACCTTCTGACAAGCAAAGTAATGGGGAAGCCGGATTCACTAAACAATCATGTTACTAACTTAACAGCAGGCATTTACTTAACAATTATGGCAAAGAAGGTTATAAAATGAGGCAAAATTCACTTAACAAATGTCTTAACTTAGCAACACAAATTTTGGGTTCAATTTTGGTCATAAGTTGAGGACTTTCTGTAGTCTAAGAAACTCCTGTGCAAATTGAGATCTGAGTATATTTCATGGCTATATAAATTACATGCATACATGTTGTCATTACGGTTATCTAAATTTCTTTCACATTCCTTTTTCCTATGGAATTAATCTGCAACTCTTGATATAAATCAGATTTGGGCTTATTTATTATACATGTCATGAAGTAATTCAACTGATACTGAACTTCTTTGGAGTTTTTTGACAAGATCATTGATTTTCATTTTCTGTATCTAGCTAGGCCTTTTTTTCTAACATAGAACAAAAGTTAAGTCTTTCTCTTCATGGTACCCTCTTTAAAACAATTGTGAATCAAAACAAAGATAAAGCAAGCCTGGGTTTTGGACCTTTTTCCTTTTTAAATTACTTTATTAATGATCTGATACTAAGTGAACTGTATTTCTTTCCTCCCTCTATATGAGAAAAGATTTTATTTTAGCTTTATGTAGATGATATGGTTTTGTTTACTTAAGCTGAGTCAATTATAGAATAGCAGATAATGATAAATCTAAAGTGACCGTGTTTAAAGATGAAATGCCATACAGTAATAGCCAAAATAAATTTGAACAAAATTCTAGTCCCAAAGGTACTTTTTCAAGAGGCAACTGGGTTTTTTTTGAAGACCGTTGGCTTCTCATCCAAGAAGCTCTGAGCCAAAGAAGCTTCTTGGATGAGAAGCGAAACATCTTCAAAGAAAACCCAAAAAGTCCAGTTCCCCCTTGAAAAAAAGCACCTTTGGGATTCACATAGAATGCTGTTGTCCACTAATAGCCTCCACTTAAGGATATTGGTATTAAGTTTAGGGGGTCCAACTCTCAAGGTATTCAGATGGCTATTCTATTCAGAATGCACAATTGAAATGGCTCTTACTAAAAGACGCTATTTGTGACCCAACATCATTGCTACTATTTTCTGCTATTCAGTGAAGGACATTCAGGCTATTTCTAACCATGAAGAAAAATTGTGGCTTTTCCCAGTTGAAAAATTAATCTGCTCCTAGATTGACATAGACATGTGCATTTAAAACTGCATTTCCTGCACACTGGATTGGCTATTATTGTCAGTTCATTTTATTCAGACCTTCTACCGGTGCCTTATACTAATTCTAATCCCTCTGGTTTGCCCGTGTTCTAATTATGTTTGTTTATTTAGGCATCATGGTGTATTTTGACTTTGAAATGGCTGTTGGATTTTTCTTCTCTTTCTTGCCATGGAGAATGAGAAAGATAAATGACTCCAGTGCTTTGCTTCACCTCATGAAGAGGATTGTGCTACAATGCATACAAATTTGGATTCCCAACTTGAATTGGAGGTAGGCTAAGAAATACATCATTTGCTGCTTGATTAAAACTCTGACAAAAGTCCTGAACTGTGAAGAATTATAAATGATCTCTCACTGCATAATTTGTAATGTAATTATTTGAAAAGAATCTTAGAAATCCAGAGTAAGTATTTCTGGTTCCCCCTCCCCACACACACACACAAATGTTATTATTATAAGAAAGGGAATGAATAATTGAGTTTACTAATGTTGTGATTAAATCAGCTTTTTCCCCCAGGAGCATCTACTATGAAGACCATTAAAAAACACACAAAAATGCCTAATGAAATCTCAGATATTTTCATGACTTATTCATGACGACAATCACATTGCTATAAGCCTATGTTATATATGGATGCTACTTCCTTAGTATTCAATACAATATGGGTATAAAATATATAGGTAAGTGATCCTGGGAAGAAGACTTTATTTCAATTTTTCAATATCCATCATGTGATTGTGTGGGCGTGACTAAAACTAATTGAGCACTTGATTCTCATGCAGAAGACTTCAGTTCCTAGAAATGTCACTTATTGTGCATCTACATCAGAGGTGGTATTCAGCAGGTTCTGACGAATTCTGGAGAGCTAGTAGTGGAAATTTTGAGTAGTTCGGAAAACCGGTGGTAACCTTCCGCCAGGAGGGGGGATTTTGCAGTATCTTCCCCCAGGAGTGGGGAGGGAATGGATATTTTGCAGTATCCTTCCCCTGCCATGTCCACCAAGCCATGCCCACAAGCCATGCCACCAAGGCACACCCACCGAACCGGTAGTAAAAAAAATTGAATCTCACCACTGATCTACATAACATCCTTAATCTGCTTGTTTCCATGTTGAACCTAGCTAGAAATAAAGTTCTGTTTTAGGCAGAAGTTTATCAGTCTTACTGAATGCTGTAGACTTCAGGAGAAGGCAGTTTTATTCATTTTACTGCTATTTTACTGCTGTGCAGATGGGTTTGTTTAAACAAAAATAAACAAAAATAAAAAAATATATAAAATATCCATCATTCCACTGTTCAACCCTGTGGGCAAAGTCCACTAGTTCCAATAGACTTTGATCAGCTACCACTTGTCATGAAACCGGTTGTATGTGGGACTTTCTCTTTAGAAAGGCATAGTCAACCCAGCAGTTCTAGATAAAATAGCTATGGAAGGCAGTGGACAGTCCTTAGAGAAGAGAAGTCTGCTTTCCATAGCACACATAAGCAACTGAAGCAGAGCTAATGAAATGAAGTACAGTAGGTAGACCACTAACTTGTTTGTACCCATGTAAGCTGGAAAACATGACTTTAAATACAGGACAAAAAGATTGGAGGAAGGCCTGTTTAAGCTCTTGATGGACATTTGGACACACAAGGAGCATCACAGTCACATTGAGGAGTAGAGACAAGACCATACTTAAACAATGAGTCCTGGCAGACACCATGTTGGGTACGGATCCTGTTCAGAGTTGACCAATGTTGGTGAGGAAGGTCAAAACCTGGCATCTTTTGTGTAGGGTCAATTACCTAACCACCTGTATTTGGGCGTTCAGCAGTCCATTTGGCTTTCCATTGTGTGTAGATGTCAAAGTTGTTAGACAGCTGTTGAGCGAGTGCCAGAGAGGTATTTAAGTCTGCCAATTGATGAGGAAGATCAGTGTCAACAGGAAGAAGTGGGTTTCTCATAATTTTGTTGTACTCCTTCACTAAGGCTTCCTGCCTTCATAGAGCTGGTGGTGCAATGTGGCTCAAGACGGGGAGCCAGCAAGTAGGAGTAGATTTTATGCAACCGCTTATGATCCTCATTGTATCATTTAGTCTAGTATTTACCTTGCTAGTGTGGCAGCTATTAAGCCAAACAGGGGCACAGTATTCAGCTGTGGAGTAGACCAACCCTAGTGCTGATATTCTGAGAGTAGAGGCTGAGGCTCCCCAACTTGACCACTTAGTTTCTGGAGTAAATCCTGGTACTGATTTTAACTGACATGTGTTCTAGGTCTTTCTTATAGGAGAGAGTCTGATCCAAAGCTACTCTGAGGTATTTGGGGTGAGGATCATAAGGGGGTAGGTTGTTATTCAGGTAGACCTTCGGGGTGGCATTGGTGAATTTGTTGTTGAGATGGAAACAGATGGTTACTGTTTTGCTAACACTAGGTATGAGTCTCCAGTCAGCCCAGTAACTCATGCACAGTAACTACAGTATAAGCCTTTGATTTTGTATAGAGCCTCAAAAGAACACATTTCACACACGTTGGATATACATCTCCCAACTTTGGAATGCATCAGGACAAAAAAATCTGCCGATATTCTCTACCTCAGGACTAATATAACCTAAGCCTACTAGACTTACTATCATTTCAGCCATAACCAACTCCAAGTACGGTAGTAAGATTCAAGCAAAATGTAGAAACATTTAACAAAATGCACTGCTGAGCAACCAAACCAGTGCAAACACTCCTACTAAAGGAAGGAACAAAATACATACATTAAACCCTGAAGGCCAACTTCTTTTTGAAATGGAAGAGAATTGCCACTGATCCAATCTCTGAGAGAATGCTAAGACAGTGATTGACAATGGTGAAATTATGTCCTTAAGAAATTCTTAGAGAACTTCTCCTCCTGGAGAAATTTTCCATCCAATTTTTCCACAGAAAATTTGAGAGAAAATTTCCGAAGGCCATTTCTATCCATCTTGAATGTTACGTTTTATTGACTTAATTTTAAATTGGTTTGAATTTTAATTGGTTTGTGCTATTTTTAGTATTTCCTCCAAATACTTCCCTCAGTGCCGCCCATGGCATTTCACTCAAAGGCCAAGTGAGTGACACATACTGTAGAAGAGCACTATTTGCAACTTATTCTCTAAGAAGTCATTGTTATGCATCTAAACTAGCAATATGTGCACAAGTGGAAGGAATGAAAGAGTTTCTGTTTATCTTCAACTTAAGAATAAGAAAAACCTTAAGGGAAAAAAGAGCACAAAAAGAAAGAGGTCAACAAAAGAGTCAATGAAGATTAAGTATGCAAGAAAAAAAGACTTATGAGCAGAGATGAATATGATATCCTGGAACAGAAGATAACTAATAACTTTCTTCAGTCTTAAGACAAAGTCTATTAGACTGAAACAAAGATTTCATTTCTTTATAATTCTCAGGTAGATGTGAGAGCTTGATATTCTAGTTAGCAGTTACAAAAAGAAACCCAGAATAGGAATATTTTTATGAGGACTTAGCACTTAGCAAAATTCATAGTTATTTTCTGATTGCTGCAATAAGATTTTTTTCTTTAATTTTTTTTTTATCTATACCAAGGATGTCAAACTTGTGATGCAACTTTCCCCCCCTTCACTAATATGGGGATGGGGGTGACACATCCAGCCCACAGACCATGAGTTTGATATCCCTGATCTGTACCAAAGACAAAGAGGTATGTTTGTTGATTCTAACATGAAAAACAACATGAACTTGGCTCAACCCTGCCAAGACTGAGTGGCTGTGGTTTCCGTCCTCCCGGTTCAGCCAAGTCTCTCCATCACTTCCCATT
>JAOYMU010000263.1:2280432-2295934 GCA_025802295.1 Psammodynastes pulverulentus | reverse complement strand
GCTTCTTGGATGAGAAGCGAAACATCTTCAAAGAAAACCCAAAAAGTCCAGTTGCCTCTTGAAAAAGCACCTTTGGGACAACCCTGACCTGGATGAATGAGACTCACCATAGACTTTTATCATTCTAGTTTTCAAAACCTGTATGCTTTTTTTTTTTTAAGTAATCTTTTTATATAATTTTTTTTAAAGCCTATCAACTGCGTTTAAGACCTCACTAAAACGCTCAAATAAATGCCCGCGTTTGCACACACCACCTAAGCCTTGTACTACAATTTAACAGTTCACAATTGCGGTGCTGGAGATGCTTGGCAAGACAGAAGAAATATCAACAGTCCGAGCTGAGTTTACAACGGCGCCCTCGGCTACCATATGGTCTGCCTCATTGCAATTCCGCGTGTCCCGCAAGCACAGCCACAGGATACGTAGCCTTCTTTTCAATTAATCCAATGGCATTACTACGTGAAACGCCAGGCTTTGCAATACGTGGGTGGTTGGGCCCTTCTCACCCTACTGAGCAAGCTAAGCACACTTCGTCCTCGCGCGCTCTCCGAGTCCAACCGAAGCGACGCCGCTTGCTCCACCTCCTTCTCCTCGGGTTTTCCGAGTCGGCCCAACGACCTCCTCTTCATAGCCCCCGCCCGGGCTGCAATTGGCCGCCTCAGTCCCGGAAGGATTTTTTTTTTGCTCATTTCCGCGGGAGCCGCCATCTTGTCGGCGGTTGGCGGAGTCGCTCTACGTTCAAGCTGGAAGGTTTCAGCCCGCCTTACTCGAGCGGCCTAGTCGCCCGCTCCTTTGGCGCCAGCGACTTGTTTTTCGCTGGGGCCGCTATGGCCAATAACTGCCCCCTCGTGGGGCCCGGCAACTGCCATCCGCTGCTGCCTCACCAGTCGCCGCAGCAACACCAGGGGATCCTACAACAGCAGCAGAATCCGCAGGCCGGCGCCGTTTTGTCGCCTCCGTTAGCGCTCCAGAGCGCGGGCCCCAAACCGGCCGTCTCGGGCAAGCAAGGCAACGCTTTGCCTCTGTGGGGAAACGAAAAGACCATGAACCTAAACCCCATGATCCTCACTAACATCCTCTCGTCCCCTTACTTCAAGGTGCAACTTTACGAGCTGAAGACCTACCACGAGGTGGTCGACGAGATCTTTTTCAAGGTGAGCGGGCGACGCGGGATAGGAAATGGGTCACTTGGAGAACGGGACGAAGCTAGAGAGATCTTCGAAACGAGCCTCTCCCTTGAGGCCCAACGTTGTGGCCTCCGGCCTTGGAGTTGGGTGAGCCTCCCTTCCCATTTCCTTCTGAAACAAAGAGGGAAGGGACTACTCTTCCTCTCCTTCCTACCTCGAAATTAACGGAGGGGGCCTTAACACCGGTGTGCCTGTGCAAAAGGGGCAGCCATGTAAACCTCTAGATCTAATTCCTAACCACAATTGTGTTTGTATTATTTGGGAGTGGGAGGGTGTCCCTGATTTCTGTGTTGGAACCTATACGTTTGGAAATGTTCTGGAATGGAAAAGGAATGGAATGAAGATAAGGTTAATAACCGTTTTTGTTCCATGCTGCTTCCATACCTCTAAAAGTGAGAGTGAATTTGACTTTGTTTTTCCTCCCAGAAACGCAGGGTAGCGCATATTAGAACCTTAATTATAACATTTGTGAGAAGTAGTTCCCCTGAGGAGTATGACCACATCGAGCTGTATGATGAGTTTTAATGGATGAATAAGTTCTTGGTTTAAAACTACCCCTTTTTACCAGATGTCTGGATATATCATTGTGATTGACTTATTATCTGTTGTTTCATTTTTGTAACTGCTTCTGGGGGGGGGGGAAGCACTAATGAACTTTGTGATACTTGATTTTATTTACATATGGATAAGATTACACTAGTACGGTAATTATAGCATAGATACTACCATTCTATGTTATGATGGCTAGCTGGACACTACATCTGCCTGACTTTTTACTGGCCTTGAAAAGCAAAACACAGACATGATTAAAATTTAGATAAATAGTTACTAGGAAACAAAAACAATACTAAAGTATAAAATTTGGATTATATCATGGAGATGCTGCAACAGTCATAACTTTGAAAAATGATCATGTCACTTTTTCAGTGAGTCAATAGTCACTAAATGAACAGTGTAAGTCAAGGACTACCTTAAAATTTTCACCCTTGAGAAGTCATTCAAAGATTGATTTGCTAGTGTGTTTGCCCTCCCCACCCATCTAATCTGAAAAAAATCTGATCAGATGCAAAAAGTATTCTGAACTTTGAGTTAGGTAAGTCTTTTCATTTTTTATTTTCTGAATCTTATCCTTACCTTCAGAACATGAAATGTCAGAACTACTGTATTAGAATTACACAGGAGGAATTGCTTCTTAGCATTTTCTATTAAATTTCAGTTCTTTTAACTGAATATCCTGCATGTGTGTCAGTACGCCCCATTTATATTTTTAAGTTGCAGGCAACATATGGGATTGCAAGATAATCTTTATATTGGAGATCCTAGCTTCTATAGAATTATCTAAACCTATTCCATAAATCTGGATTTATGGAAGTGTTTGAGACACTATTGGTCAGAATCAGTCAAAACTCATTTGTCCTGTTTTCACCAGAAAATGCTGGTTGTGATAACTAAGGTTGGTAATTTTAGATAGCACCTCCTTTATCTTATTGAGAAGCATTATGTGAAAGCCTTGATGGATCAAAGCCCTTATGGGTAACAGAGACTGAGGCCCATCTGGTGACAGTCATATGTTTATGATTGCAACTTGGGATGCTAAAGACTATATATGTGTGTATGAATGAAATGAAAGAAAAGTAGTGTTTTGTCAGTAAGAAAGGGGGAAGCAAGGTAGTCTTGAATACATGCATGCATGGAAGTGAAGGTGTAGTTTAATTATGAGAAAGGATAAGAGCTATTTCAGAAAGGATAAGTTAGCATTCAGATTGTATGGGTATATATAAAAGTATGCATTGATAGTAATGAAAGCACCAGGAATGAGTTTAGAGGGGGGGGGATATTCTGAATGAATGCAAATCAGGAAAAAAATATAAAGTGTCATGAATGAATATATGAGAACAAAAATGAATACAAAAACTGAGCCATTTGAAAGCCCCAATATTGTTATTAGTATTTGGCAATTATTTGTAATGAAAAATGTTTGCTTCGTATGGATGGATGGATGGATGGATGGATGGATGGATGGATGGATGGATGGATGGATGGATGTATATTAAATCTACGTTTCTTTATACTTATATGTTGCCCCGATTCTACCCTGAATTAAGAGATTACAGGTCATAGAAAGGAACTTTTTATGGTAAAATAATGCATATATAGATAATCTTTGACCTATGATCAAAATTGAGCCTATCAATTATGACTATGATTCTTGATAACTAAAACAGATCATTACATAACTGAGTTGATTTTATTACTTTTTTTGCAATAGTTGTAAAGTGAACCCATTGTTCTCTAGAAGCAAAATGTAAATCATGGTTTGTTGGAAGACTACCAATAAATCTAAAAACATGTATCATTTTATTGTTTATGATAAAAAGTTTGAGGGAATCAGTGAAGGGAAGAAGTGTATTGAAAGATTCTGGTTGTGGGATATGCCATTTTTAGGTAGTGTCGGTTACTTTTGAGGAAAAATGGACATAAAAAAGGCAAATGAAAGAATAACTGGAGGAAGAAAAAATACAAGTCCTTTATGAAAAACTTAGAAAATAAATTTGTCATTCCACAGATAAATGGAAAATCAGTATAAGAAAACAATATGGGAGCAATTTTGAATACAATGAAGAAGCATGTAGAGTTATTTTAATAGGAAAAAGGAGACTTGTTAGAAAGATGAAGTGAAAGATGCTGTGGATACAGAAAAAAATAATACAAAACTGCTGCAAAAGTGGAAGAATTTATAGATTTGTATTGCAGTGATAATATATTAAAGAATAGAAATGAAACAAATACCATAAATTTTAATGTCTGGCATGATGAAAAGGAGAATGTGAAATACTGAAAAATCGTAAGACTGTGGTCTTAAATGGTTGGAGAAATGTTAAAAAAAACAGGTGTGGTTTACCTATCATTTGTCTGTATGATTTCCTTAAAGTGTGCTTGAAGGTCTGTGTCCTTGACAATTGGAAGAATTTATTGATTAAACTTATAGGCTACCCATCTCGCCTTCAAAAGAAGCTCTGAGCGGAAGAATTTACCATACTGTATACAATGGGAAGTATTAACAAAAGTGAATGCAAAAACTACATGGAGATTTTGTTATGTATCCCTGAGAAGGTGCCTGAGAGAATTCTAATTGAAAGATTCTTAAGGTGACAATAAGAAAAAATGCAGAAATGTGGATGCTGCTTTTCAATAAGTCATTGAGAAGTACATGAACGCAACAGTATATTATATATGATTTAGAAATGTGTATGATAAATAAAATCTTGAATTATGGAATGTTCTAGACAGATATGGAGTTAAGTGTTGGGTGTTGAATACAGTAAATCTGGCATATGATGCATGGTTAAAAATAAATGGATTACATAGCAAATGATTCAACATTCAGCAGAGGTATGTGATAACCTTTTGGTTGTTTAATGTGTTTATCATTAAATCTGAGAAATTCTTATGAACAGAGATACGGGATAATATGTTTGTCATTAAATTTGAGAAAAATGTAAATGTAACCGTAGTTTTATGTGCAGCTGATGTGTTGTTGACTGAAAATCTGAATGATTTGCAGTATAGGTAGTTATCAGCTTACATTGTAAAGGAGCATACCTAATATGGTTACAAAGCGGGTCACATTGCCAGACCTGTTTTTACAATTGTTTTGCTGTGATTGTTAAGCAGACCCATTGTTTGCTGTGGGATGTTTTTGCCCCAAACCAGAAGTAAAAACCAATTTTCAGCAAAAATGTAAATCACAACCACCTGACCATAGGATACTACCAGCAGCCATAATTGCACCTGTTTTGCCAGGCACCCAAAATGTAGTCACATGCAAGGAGATGACTGTCAGAGCCAAGTCATAAATACCTTTGGGAGTGGGGGGGGGGTCACTAAACGACCAGTCGGAAGTTAAGACCTATGTATAAATGTGACAATGATAATATAACGCTAGTTTAATATGTAAATATGGTTGTCAAAATTCATGCATCAAAGAGGAACCTTTGGTAAGGAAAAGGGAGTGAACAGCTTCCACCATTTATCAATAAATGAAAGAAAACAAGGATAAAAATTTATAGATATTTGGTAGCATGTTTGCTAAAGATGCAGAAATGGGTTGAGAAATTTTGAGATGTGCTGCTTATAGAAAATAGCGAGTCGTACATGTTCTTTTGTGAGGAATGTATATTTGTCAAAATCAGTGAAAGTGATTATGAATAAGAGCTTTTTGGAAACTGGAGAATGATTTGGGTCATTATATTCAATGCCAAAGCAAATACAAACATGATATTGTTAGAGAATCAGCTCCTAGTTAATTAAATGTGGATATTTGGATAATATGGGAGGAAAACAAATATTACCATTATGAGACAAAGATTTGCTACTGATTTGTTAATTTTGGTTAATTTTTCTCCAATTAACTTTAAAATTTATTTCAACCATGGATATATAGCTTTCATTCAATTTCAAACTATGAACATTTCCTTATTTTTGCAATTTACAAATCAATTCTTGATTTAGAATGAATTATTCAAAAGAAATGGTTACATGTTGTTTACTTAAGTGTGCTCCAGATTTAGATATTTTAAAAATAATAAAAGCCACATATAAGGGGTGTGTATGAATGTGTGTGTGTGTGTGTGTGTGTGTGTGTGTGTGTGAGAGAGAGAGAGAGAGAGAGAGAGAGAGAGAGAGAGAGAGAGAAACAGAAACTTATCACATTCTGCACTCAATGGACTAAATTAAGAATAGTTTTGGGGAGACTAAAGGAATGTGTGCTTTTCTTTCATTTTCTTTTCATACTTTGAACTATAAAAATATCTCTACTTAGGTCTGCTGCTACAAATCCTTTTTTCTTTTTCTTTGCACTTTTAAAAAGTGGCGTAATAGCTTCTGTATTTTATTTATTTATTTAATCCCACTTTTATTTTTATGAACAACTCAAAGCAGTGAATGTAACTAATACTAGTTCTTCCTCATATTTCAAACACTTTAACAAAATATTAGCTTGATTTTGCTATTGATATCTTTATTTGGTTTGTTTTTATTTTAAACAATGCCTAAACCTTTCTATAACATTTTAAGACTCTTCTAATCTCTGATCAGTACTTTGCAATTACAGTCACTTTACTTATGAAGACCTGATAATGTTTGCTCAAACAAGGATGCTGTAATAATTGATAATCACTATTGCATCATGTGGGTGTGAGTTGCATAAGATGTTATGATTTTGGTGATGTTCTTTTTCATCACTTTTTCTTGGAATCCATAGTAATTGGGGCATGTCCAAATTTCTTATAGTTTGGAATGTACAGAAACAATATGCTTAATCAGAAGATAAAATTATAATGACATTGCGTCAGACAGAAGAAAATCAAATATAAATATTAAGGTAAATTTAATTAATTTGTTACTTGTTTACAGGTTACCCATGTTGAACCTTGGGAGAAGGGAAGCAGAAAAACTGCAGGTCAAACAGGGATGTGCGGAGGGGTAAGTAGAAGTACGTGACTTCTGCATTTTGGAGCTTTTTTAAAAAAAAATAGCTAATCTTTCAAAATGACCTATAAAAAACTTTAGCTTGCAAGCTTTCACTCAGTTCATTAATACAATTCGTCTTTGACTTATGATCAAAGGCTGTTACTAAGTGAGCTGTGTTTCATTTTATGACCTTTTGACACAGTTAAGTGAATCATGTAGTTGTTGAGCGAATCTGTCTTCCTGTTTTGACTTGCTATGTCGGAAGCAGGCTGGGAAGGTTACAAATGGCGATCACATGACCCCAGGATAATGCAACTGCCATAAATATATGCCAATTGCCACATGCTGAAATTTTAATCACATGACCATGGGAATTCCGCAACAGTTGTAAATATGAAAAAGAAGTCATAAGTCAGCTTTTCATTGCCATTGTAACTTTGAACAGTCACTAAATGAATAGTCGAAGATTACCTGTAGTTCGGTCCGTTAAAAGTTTTGTTGAACATATTTTTATATGTTCCCTGAGATTTTCCTTATATTTATTGTTATGAAATGTGTTTGAATATTAGTAGCTTGGGTTGGTTGTTAGGCTGTTGGTTTGAGCTCTGAACTTGGCAATTTGCTTGCAAACGTGTCATCACCATTTCGAGGAGACATCGTCAGTGCACTTTCAATTGTGCTCGTCTGTCAGAACACAGGTCTTTAAATACCCCCTTACTTGGGGTAATTACCAACCCAAGCTACAAATATTCAAACACACTTCATAACAATAAATATAAGGAAAATCTCACTCTGAAATAACAATATGTTCAACAATATGAGTTATGAACAAAACTTTTAATGGACCAATATACAGGTAATCCTCGACTTACAACCATTCATTTAGCAACCATTCAAAGCTACAATGTATACCTTAGGTATTTAAAGACCTGTGTTCTGAGAGACAAGCACAATTCAAAATGCACTGATGATGTCTCCTCAAATAGTGACGAAATGTTTGCAACCAAATTGCCAAGCTTGGAGCTCAAACCAACAGCCTATTTTTCAAGATTAAGATTAAGAGGATTAATCTTTCCTAATGATAAGTGCAATGCTATTTTATATTTAATCAAATGCTAGTTTTTATTAAATTCTAGGTTCTCAGTTTTTTAAAGAAGGAACACTTATAATGAAGCTTTAGGTAAATAATGTCAATAAGTTAAAAAAATAATTTTTTAAAAAAATATTTTACTGTGTAAGATGTTTTCATTTTAGAATATTGCTTCCCAATTTAGCAAAACACCATACATACGTAACATATTTATCCCTTATTCTAAGAGGAACAAACATGCAGACAAGTTATATGTACATGTTGTTTCTTCAAGCTTTTCAAAGGTGTGAAGGAAAAAAAACAGATTTCATGTGTTGACTGTTTTTGTTTTTTTATTTATTATTTTTATTCATTTATTTTTAATGTTAGCCACCCAGATTCACTCTGGCAAAATGGATGACCATGTAAATCTAAATAAGGAAATAAAGTATTTCTTTCCTAAGCAATGCAAGACTGGTCACAGTTGAATGATTGGCAATAATGTCATTTCATTGAGAGAAGATATAGCTTCTTCTACTATGTACACCTGAATCCGTTCTTCCTTCTCCTAAAAATTTGAGCACAGAAAATGAATTTATTTACAACAAACCCTCACCTATATTGTTCCCCTGTTGAATCAATTATGGGTTGTTTTTTTCTCTTCTCATTTTGAAAGGTGCGAGGAGTTGGAACTGGAGGTATAGTGTCTACCGCCTTTTGCCTCTTGTACAAGTTATTTACTTTGAAGCTTACCCGTAAGCAAGTGATGGGACTAATAACGCATATAGATTCCGCATACATTAGGGCCCTTGGATTCATGTATATTAGGTAAGTAGTTTTGCTTTTAATTACAAACTTAAGTTTTATCCAAAGAAAAAAAAGTTAAATTTACACAATTACTTTGTATTTCAGGTACACACAACCTCCAAAAGATTTATGGGACTGGTTTGAATCCTTTCTCGATGATGAGGAGGTATGTCAACAAGGGTAATACTTTGTTTTCTTTTTTCTTTTCTTTCTGATATTTTAACATGTTTTATGAAATGCAAAAAATAATCTTTTAACTGCAAATCTTAGCAGTAAAAACTTTCATCCTTAATAATGTGCAAATTTGGATTAGCTTTCTAACTTCATTAGAAGTTAATCATTTCTCAGAACTCAAAAGAAAGGTGCTTTTTTGTTAGGAAACAGTACGTTGGTAGTTTTGAATGGTCACTTTTTTAACAAACAGACTGTTACATTCTATTCTTCAATGTTTTCACTTGCAGAATTGTCCAAAGAACTTAATTCCCCCCACACAAAAAAAATTCTATAATAGTTAGGAACTCCATACATTTCTTGCCTGAATGTTAAATTCCTCTAGTGCCCATACATTAGTTTATCTGAATTCTTTTTTTTCCCCTCCAATACTGATCTGATGTGAATTCTTTGGGTTTTATACAAACATGTTTCTGTTATAGTACCATATACTATACAATATTATACCATAATAGTGGTTATTGAAATCAAGTGATGCAGTCTCTTAAAGTGAGATTTAGATGGATTTTTTTTCCATTCATTACACATGCACATACACAACACTGGCACATTTATTTATTTATTTGTTTGTTTGTTTGTTTGTTTGTTTATCACATTCTCAGTTCTTACCAATAACTAATTCATGGCTCAGTTTTTCACCCAACTAACTAAAACTGCAGGAATAAAGAGGAATCACTTTCATATGTTAACATTTTTTCCAGTTTGCCAGTGTTGAAGATGTGAAAGCATATATATAAATGTTTTTATGAATTCATTGATACTCTATTTATATTTTTCAGGAACTACATTTAAGCTAATGTGTTGTTTTCTTCTTTAGAAAAGAAAATCTTTGCAACGATTTTGTTTGGAAAACCTATTTCTGAACACTTAAATGTGTGTGAGTGCAAGCAGTTTTACATACAGATTTTCTGTTCCTGTTTTAGATAACAAATCTCACTTTCCTTGTGTGCTTGCACTATAGGTTTGGGCCTGACAATAGCTGACTAACATGTCCTGAGCTGTGAGAGGGCATAGCAAGAAGGCCTTCATGCGGTAATGACCCTTTTCCGAGACAATGGTCATCATGGATTATGCGTTTCCAATTATTTGTTACTTTATTTATTTGTTGCATAACTCTAAATTAGAAAACTCACTGCTTCATGGCAGTTGGTTTGCTATTGCTTCCTATTTAGGTATAGTCCATTTTATACTACAGACTTTTCTGATCATTTTTAGACAGGAATGGTCATCCTAACTATGGATAAATGGTAGTTCTAATTTATGGCAATAGTCCTCAAAATACCAGATAATGTAGAACAAATTACTTTTCCTTTATGGAATAACCATATATGATAATAGAATACAACTCAATTATGCTAATATTTCAACCTGATTTACTAAGAAATGGATCCTTTACTGCCTGGCTGCAGGAATAGCCTATACCTGCATGCTTGGGTATTAAATCAAACTTCCAGCCAGTAAAATAGCAAAATGCAAAGATGCAAGAGATGAAGTTCATATAACAGCTTAATTATCAGCAAAAACAGCTAAGCCAACGTATTTGAAATATGGCAATCAGTATAAATAGCATTTGTTTCTAGATAAATTTTAGATAGCTTCTCACAATCAGAATGTGTGTTGTGTTTTGTGTTTCTTTTTAAAGGACCTTGATGTGAAAGCAGGTGGCGGCTGCATGATGACCATTGGAGAAATGCTGCGCTCTTTTCTTACTAAGCTTGAATGGTTTTCTACATTATTTCCGAGAATTCCTGTACCAGTGCAAAAGAACATTGATCAACAAATTAAATCCAGACCTAGAAAAATCAAGAAGGATGGCAAAGAGGGAGTAGAAGAAGCAGACAGGCATACAGAGCGTAGACGTTCAAGGTTATATTTTAACTTTATTAAATAATTATTCAATCATTCTCTATAGTTTGGCATAATCATTGCGTTATTTTGCTATTGTAAATATTATTTGTCTATTGCTATTACACAAACATTTTGAACTAACAAACTGCTTCATATTATTTTCTAAGCTCTTCTGTAAGATTAGTACATATTCCCATATTGTAGTTAAGGTTTGATAAATAGACTTAGCTATTAGGTGTTCATGGTTGAAGTGAAATTTAATTTGAAAACCTGCTCATGTAGAGGTAGTCCTCAGTGACCATTTGTTCAATACCATTCAAAGTTAGGATATGCTGAATGAATGGTAGTTTCTGCTGGTCCTTGAAGTTGTGGTTGTTCTTGCGCCCCATAGTCATGTGATCAACATTTGGGTACAATGCCCTCCCCCCTTATCTCTTCCCTTTTGTCTGCCCTGTATTCTACTAATACTGTACCCCTGCTCCCCCAACCTGATCTTTACTATCTTCTTTCTTCCATTGCTGTGATGTGACATGCCCAACTGAGGCAGCTGCTGACCCTCCATGCACCTATTATATGAGGTTAAATTGCTTCTATTTACTAGTAGCTTGGTGCCCTTTGCTCAGTCTGATGAGTCTCACAAGTTTACATAGGATTTGTGTGATATCCTGTTTGATCTCCAACCCACTTGTTTAGGGAAAGTGGGTGATGAGGTTTGGAACTTAGTCGCAAAATATCTGAGAAGAAATAGTTCATCTGGATCTTTGCCAATCTGGACCAAAAACTGCATTTGTCTCTATTGTAAATGATTATAATGGGACCTGTATAATGGGAATTACAGTCCTTTGGATCTTATTAAACCTCTCTTTAGAGATGCCGAGTTTATCATACCTAATGTTTAAAGATTATCAGGGACTAAATAGATCAAAAAGGTTCAAGTTGAATGTGTAATGATTCAGAAAGATTTTTAGTAGCTATGACTTGAACTTTGGATGAAGTTTCACTGATGAAGGAGCATGTCTGTGAAGTGTAGATTCTTTTGAATCTGGCACCTAGAGGAACAAATAGAGCCATTCTTTGAGTGTAATTGGCTATAATTACTCATATCCTCATCACCCATATTAGATTTTTGCAACACGCTCCATTTCAAGTTGTTCAAAAATTTCAACTAACAATGAATGTGAGAGCCCATATCCTGACAGATGAAATCCAGTTCAGCAGGGTAACACAGCTTCTTTGATTACTAGAGTGGTCACCTGTAGATTTCCTGATCCAGTTCAAAGTGCTAATTGTTAGTTATCTCTAAAGTTTTCACAGCTTGGAATCTGGCTGCCTTTGGGACTGTGTGATCCAAATAGAATCTGCTCATTGACACATGTTCAAATCATGAAGGCATGTGGTAGATACCCACTATTCATGAAGCTAAAGAGATGGGAACCAGAAAAGTTCCTTTTCTGTGGCTGCCTGATCTTATGGCTTGTCCACTTCAAGATAAACCCATCTTTGAGTTAACTGATGAAAGAAGTAAAAGCAATCGTTTTTCAACATTTTTTTCCTGTTATAATTTATATGTTGGCTGTTGTTACATCTCAGTTTATTTATTGATCTTTATTTCTAAAGTAACAGTTTTGTAATTTTATGGTTCTGGGTTCTTTTATTTATATAAGGTGACCTGTGTCTTCTGATGGGGATGACAATTAAATACTCATAAAAAGTATTTAATGTAAATGAAATAATCACCCAGTTCTGTTGGGGATTGGGTGATATATAAAATACAATTAATGAATTATGCTAAGTAGACACCAGAAGTTGATCAAATGATTGCATGATGGGTATTGGGTATTTTCTTATACATTACATCAGGTGTAATAAATTAATAATGCAAAAATTTGATTCTTAAAATTGACAATTAACCCAATAGTTGAAAAAGATGAAATGTTCTACAGTTAAATTCTTGTGAAAAAACTCTGTTTCTGAAGCATTTTGTCATTTTAATATAGGTCTCCAAGAAGATCCTTGAGTCCTAGGAGGTCACCTAGAAGATCAAGAAGCAGAAGTCATCATCGGGAAGGACGGGGTTCATCCAGTTTTGATAGAGAATTGGAAAGGGAAAGGGAGCGGCAAAGATTAGAGCGTGAAGCTAAGGAGAGAGAGAGGGAAAGGCGACGGTCTCGAAGTTCTGATCGCACATTGGAACGTAGGCGAAGCCGAGAAAGGCACAGAAGTCGAAGCCGTGATCGAAAAGGAGACAGGAGAGAGAGAGAGAAAGAAAATGAAAGAAATAAAAGGAAGGAGCGTGACCATGACAAAGAGAGAGGTGTTGAAAGAGAATGAGACTGCTCTAGAGAGAGAGATCATTCTCGAGAAAAATCGAAAGACAGAAAAGGTAAAAGTGAAGGAGATGAAAGGAGGCACAAAGATGAAAAAGATGAAAGGAAGCATAAAAATGAAAAAGAGAGGCCAAAAAAGAGAGGCGGCATAGCCGAAGCCGAAGTAGGGATCGTAAGCATAGAAGCAGAAGTACAAGTAGAAATGCTAGCAAGCATAGTAGAAGCAGGAGTAAAGACAAGTCAAGTAAACATAAAAGTGGAAGTAAAGAGAAATCAAACAAGCAGAGCAGAAGCCGAAGCAGAGGAAGAACTGATAGCAGTGAAAAGACTCGAAAACGAGACTGTAGTCCTAGTAAAGAAAGATCACGAAAACGTAGCAAAAGCAAAGAACGTTCCCACAGATATGACCACAGCGACAAGGACCACTCAGATAAACACGATCATCAAAGGAGCCAAAGTACAGAACAAGAGAATCAAGAAAAACAATCTAAAAACAAAGATGAGACTGTATAAATATTCAGAAATGGATCACATTGAATCCTATAAATGTTTTGAAATCTTGCTTATTTTTTCTTAAAATTGAGATTGTGCAGTAGTTGATGAGCACTCTTCTTCAACCTCCCTCTAGGCTGCAGATTGTCATTTCCTATTTTGAGTAGGGAAGTGCCTTTGTAATCCCATTAAAAGTGTTGGCTATTCCAGTCCATTTGTTTAGTTAATTTCATGATGCAAATCTGTTTGTGCATTTTTAAAAAAAAAATGTTCAACTGTTTCTGAAATGTACAATCTGTACATATGTCCTGAAACTGTTGTAATTCCTTTGGCATGGTTGCCATGTTGGTTAAATTTGTATACGGCAATAAAACTGCCACTAATTCTACTTTGTTTTATAGATGTGGAATTATGGTTTCTATCTTTGCATTAGCATGGCTGTGCTTTGCATAATAGTATGGCAGAAGCTTTTAAGGATGGGTCTTGAACATGTATTATATCTAAAATATTTATGTGCATTCAGCATCCATGAAGGTTGCAGTTCTAGAACTGTTGTCTTGGGAACACATTTAAAACACATTTTAACTGTGAAACTCAAGAATGTGTTATAATTAGATTAGACTTTTCAGAGGAGGTAGCAATTTAAGGCAGGGATATAGATTTGGCTGAGTTTTATGTAGTAGTCAATGCTACCTCACAGGGACATTTAAGATTGATAAACCTATGTACCATATCTACATATACTTTATGGCTAGTGTTTATTGTTCATGTAAAGATTCTTTCAATACAAATTACCTTATGTTTTTCATTTGTTATGTTATGCCCTTGCCCTGTTATTCATGGAACAACCTTAGGCTAACCAAGATGTATTGAGGAAGGCAGGATGGCAAAATAAGGTCAAATACCAGACTTTAAATTTCAGACTGTCAGATCTTTTTTTATAAATGAGACATTTAAAATAAAACATCTTCATAGTGTTCATTTCGTAATGCATAATGTTTTTTTAATCAAAGATTTGTGATCATTGCTTGAGCTGAAGAAGTTTTCTCTAACAACAGGATCTAAATTTTAAAACATTTTATTACCTGTGAGATAATGTCAAAATGCCGAACTGAAAGATAAATCATATCACAAAAGTTCATATCTGTTTGGTAGATTTGTTCTAGTGGCCTGTATAAGAAATATCTGGAATAAAGACTGGATTAATTTATTTGTGGTTATCACCAGTTCATTGTGAAAAACAAGTCAGCCTGGGCTTGCATAAACAATAGAAATTGCAGTTCATTGTGTAAAGAGTAGACCTCTAGTTTATAAGCAAAACTACTGAACAAGCCAATTGGCTCAGTGGTTTTATAACAGAATGGAGAACTAATTTGGTACATTTATAATGCTTATTAGGTTATTAATAGTAATCTTTATATAATGAAAATAACCTGCATGTCATCCTCAAAGAAATCTAGCAAAAACATATTTTATAGTATTAAAATCTCCATAATGGTTCACACTGGGTAAGGGATATAAATATGCAATAATAATTACATGGAATTTTATAAGGGTTCTAACAGCATCTTTTCTGACTAAAATATATGGTACATGTTTGTTGAAACAAGTGATCAAAAAAAGTACAGCGGTAAGGTTGATACAGAATGAAAAGGCATGAAGAGCATTACATTCCAGTTCAAAGACAGTTTTAAATATTCTTACGGGCTTCTTTCGGTTTTTTCACTTGGCACCTGATGCTGATCTGCACTTCTTCCTCTGTAAATCACTGAAAATTGTATTAAAAATACACATTTAAATCCAATAATTAAGGTACTGAATTTTTTTATATTCTACTTCCATTTGACCCTTTATGAACTGTTTATCCAGTGCTTTACTTTTTTATTAGAAGTGCTAAGATCTTTGTCTCTTTGTGGGCAATGGGTTTTTCTCTATTCAAATTATGTAGGCATAATTTATATACTAGGTAATGTTTATTCTTTGAAACAGTCCAAGCTTTTCTATTGTCTCAGGTGCTATCTCAACACACTGTTTAAACTTGACTAGTTCTGAGTGCAAAACAATGTTAA